>ML254759.1:73192-93306 GCA_005239495.1 Nicotiana undulata | reverse complement strand
CCCCCAATCCACCCTCCCCAGTATGCACCATCCAAACGATCATCGGTGGAGGCGATGATGCGACAATCAACAACGTAAAGTTCACAACCACCCATAAGTTAAAGCGATCAATCACCCATGAATGGTATGACGACCTCGAAGAAAGTATCATCTTCGACGAGTCAGATACAAATAGTTTGACCTTTCCTCACTATGATGGTCTTGTTATTACTTTGTGCATTTCAGATATCGATGTAAAACGGATTATGGTAGATGATAGAAGCGGCGCGTGCATTATCCACCCTTGAGTTCTCACATAAATGACACTCGAAGATAGGATAGTGCCACGCTGTATCACACTAACATGTTTTAACAATGTAGTTGAGCGGACTTCCGAAGAAATCACACTACCCGTTCTAGCCGGTGGTATCACCGTGGAAACAACGTTCCACATTACGGATCAAGATACGACGTACAACTCTATCATATGAAGACCTTGGATACACGCCGTGAGGGCCATCCCATCCAGCTTATACCAAGTCATCAAGTTTCCCACTTTATGGGGTGTATTCAGCATCCACGGCGAGCAGCGCATAGCCCAAGAACTCCCAAGACTGCACATACACTCAACAGTTAAAGGGCAAAGGCGAAGAAGCATAGCAGTTATCGAGGTCGAGGTCAGAAGACAACAAAGTAAAAGATGTCATCAAGGACCCTGAAGTCGTAGAGGCTACGGTATCAACTATGGAATACCTCGACCCCGTTCAGCTTGATAAAAATGACCACAACAAAAAGGCCTATATTGGCCACAAACTCCAAGAACTAGGTAAATTCCATCAATTTTTAGTTAACAATGCAGACTTGTTTTCCTTTTCTCATGCAGATATGTCAGGCATCCCGAAGGAAATAACAACACATAAATTGAATGTCGACCCACTTTACCCTCCCCCCCTCCCAGTACGGCAGTTTAGAAGAAAATTCAATGTCGTGATAAATGATGTTATCCGCGAAGAGGTGGAAAAATTACTTGAAAATGGCTCTATCAGGGAGTCAAAATACCCCAAATGGGTTGCCAACGTGGTCATGGTGAAAAAGAAAATTGGGAAATGGAGGATGTGCATACACTTCACAGATCTGAACAAGGCATGCCGGAAAGACTCATTCCCACAGCCTCACATTGATCAGCTCATCGATGCAACAACAGGGCACGAGCTGTTAAGTTTCCTGGATGCCTATTCAGGTTACAACCAGATCCTCATGGAGGAAGAAGAATAGGAAAATACTGCTTTCATCACCCACCAAGGGATGTACTGCTACAGAGTTATGCCGCTTGGATTGAAAAATGCACGAGAGGCTAGTAACCAAAATGTTCAAAGAACAGCTCGGCAAAACCATGGAAGTATATATAGATGACATATTGATCAAGTCGAAAATAAAGGAGACCATATCGACTATTTGAGAGAAGCCTTCGACATACTTAGGCGGTACCATATGAAATTGAACCCCGAGGAATGCACCTTTGGCGTAACCTCAGGAAAGTTCCTCGGCTTTTTAGTATCGCAAAGAGGCATCGAGGTCAACCCCGACCAAATCAAGTCTATAGAGGGAATACCAGAAAACTTGACCAACAAGAAGAAGGTGCAGAGGTTGACCGACCGTATAGCCGCCCTATCGAGGTTCACCTTTGATAGATGCCACAAATTCCGTAGTGTGCTCAAAAAAGATAACATAATCCAATGGTATTCTGAGTGCATCGACGCCCTAAGAGAACTAAAGGCGTACCTATCTTCACCATCGTTGCTTGCTAAGGCGGAACTAGGAGAACGCCTCTTAATCTAACTAGATGTGTCCGACGTTGCAGTAAGCGCAATCATGGTCCGAGAAAATAAAGGTAGGCTATCTCCAATCTACTACATTATCAAGACCTTGGTCGATGCTGAAACGAGGTACCCCCACCTCGAGAAGTTAGACTTGGCTTTGGTCGTAACTTCACGAAAGCTTAGACCTTATTTCCAGTGCCACCCCATCTCGGGGGTCATGACCTTTCCTCTAAGGAGTATCCTGCATAAACCCGAGCTGTCGGGTAGGTCGGCCAAATGGGCCATTGAATTGAGTGAACACGATATAACCTATCAGCCGCGAACATTGATAAAGTTGCAAGTACTTGCCGACTTCGTCGCCGATTTCAGCGCTAAGATAATGCCCGAGTTCGAAAGGGAAGCTGCTAGGTCTTCCCCCAAGACACACAACCTATGGATTTTGTACACCGATGGCACCTCTAACGCGTCCAGATCTAGACTAGGACTTATACTCGAGGTCCTGACGGGCGAGATAATTCGCCAGTCCGTATAGTGCCCCGATATGACTAACAATGAGGTCGAGTATGAGGCCGTAATTTCTGGGTCAAAACTTGCACTCAAGTACGGAGCACAACGAGTAGTCCTACGATGTGACTCACAACTCATTGTCACTCAAGTCACAAGGACTTCCCAAATCAAGGAACAAAGGCTACAAAAATATCAGTCCGGGATCTGCAAATTTCCCTGAGTTTGACGAATGCCAGCTCGATCAAATACCTCGAGCGCAGAACATCGAGACGGACGGTCTTGCCAAACCGGCGGAAGCCAATAAAAGCATAACCGAAAAAGAGAACGTGGTTACTCTCCTCCACACATCCATCGACCAAATCGAGGTACGCATTATTAACCTAACTTGGGACCGACGCAGCCGTAGTGTTGCGTACCTATAGGACGGCGTGCTTCCAAACGACAAAAAAAGCCAAAAAAAACTTCGAATACAAGCAGCCAGGTATAGCGTCGTCAACAACGACATGTACAAAAGGTCGTATGACGCCCCTAGCTAAATGCTTTGGTCCAAACGAGACGCGGTGCATCCTAGAAGAGGTGCATGAAGGTCACTGCGGGGCTCACACCGGCAATCGAGCCTTAATCAGATGCCTCATCCGAGCAGGCTACTACTGGCCCACAATGAAAAAAGAGGCAGCCGACTTCGTCAAAAAATGTGAACCATGCCAAAAATACGCCCCCATTATCCACCAATTGGGCGAGCACCTCCACTCAGTCACATCGCATTGGACCTTCATCAAATGTGGAATGGATATCGTCGGCCCCCTCCCCGCAAGACGTGGTAATGTTCGATTTCTTTTAGTTTTAACTGACTACTTTTTTAAGTGGGTGGAAGCAGGTGCGTTCACTCAAATACGCGAGCAAGAAGTGATCGCCTTTGTATGGAGGAACATCGTATGTCTCTTCGGCATCCCCAAAGAAATCAGTTGTGACAACGAACCCCAATTCACAAGAAATAAAGTCGTCGAGTTCTTCGAAAATGGCACATCAAAATAATACTCACCACGCCATATCACCTCGCAGGCAACGCGCAAGCGGAACCCTCCAACAAGTCGATATTGAATATCATGAATAAGAAGCTCGAGAACGCCAAGGGACAGTGGTCGGAGTTGCGTCCAGAAGTACTATGGGAATACCGCACTACTTTAAAGACAAGCACAAGGGAAACGATGCACTCACTAATCTATGGGACTGATGCAATGATACCGGTCGAGGTCGGAGAACCAAGTCTAAGATATTCAAATGAGAGTGGGACAAGCAATGATGAAAACAGAAGGCAAGACCTCGACGAGGCCGAAGAATGAAGAGACATGGCTTACATAAGAATGGTAGCCCAAAAACAACAGGTAGAGCAGGACTATAACAAAAAACCCAAGGTCAGGCCACTCAAAGTCGGGGACTATATATCAAGGCCAAAACACAGGCGAGCAAGGATCCACGGGAAGGAAAATTGGGGACCAATTGGGATGGCCCATACAAAATCAGGGCGACAGTAAGAAAATGGCCGTTTCAACTGGAAACAATGGAAGGAAAATTACTACCAAACAATCGGAACGTCACCCATCTAAAATTCTTCAACTTCTAAGGACAGATGTTCTCTGAGTCGCATCTTTTTCACTCACCTGAGTTTTTCCTAATTGGGTTTTCTCGGGGAGGTTTTTAACGAGGCGACGGAGAGGGCATCTCGAAGTTAAGTATAAGTTCATCCCTCAACCTCTCAACTACTTCTTCAGGTCGACCAATGAAGGGACTAGATAGGCAGGGACTCCTCCAATGTATGTATAAGTAGAGCAAAAACATATAAACTTCTCCAATGAATGTATAAACAAAGCGAAATATTCAAACACACGATGTACACATGTCTCCACCAAGTTAAAACATTACGCCAATCTAGAAAATAACATTTGACCTCGCTCAAATCGACTCATATTCGACCTCATTTGAATTAATCACGAGTAACATTCGACCTCATGCGAATCAACTCTCATTCGACCCCATTCGAATTAATCACGAGTAACATTCGACCTCGCTCGAATCAACTCTCATTCGACCCCGCTCGAATTAATTAATAGCCAGCATTCGACCTTGCTCGAATCGACTTACATTCGACCTCGTTCGAATTAATTAAAAGTCAACATTCGACCTTACTCGAATCGACTTACATTCAACCTCATTCGAATTAATTAAGAGTCAACATTTGACCTTGCTCGAATCGACTTACATTCGACCTCGTTCGAATTAACTAAAAGTCAACATTCGTCCTTGCTCGAATCGACTTACATTCGACCTCGTTCGAATCAATAAAGAGTCAAAATTCGACCTCGCTTGAATCAACTCATACTCGATCTCGTTCGGATTAATTAAGAGTCAACATTCGACCCTACTCGAATCGACTCGCATTCGACCGCGTTCGAATTAATCAAGAGTCAACATTCGACCTTGCTCGAATCGACTCATATTCGACTTCACACAAATTAATTAATACACTCGCATGCGACTTAGTTCAAGTTAATTGAGCAACGTTCGACCTCACACGAGTTCAACCTACAGTCGTCCTAACTCAAACTTTAATCAAAGCAACCAATTGAGGAAAACATTCGATAAAAAAACAAGAAACTCAGAAATAGACAACAAAAGTATCATTCATAAAGGTATCTTACAAGGGCCAAACAGACGCCCGCAAAATAAATAAAATAAACAAGATTACAAAATAATTACACTACTCGGCAACATAACCTCCATCATCGTCTCCACCCGCGCCCTCGCCATTGGAGTATTCGCCATCATACCAAGCACATGGCTCAAGCCCGTCTAAGTTTTCTTCATCATCACATTCCTCGGGCGTAGCAGGATTGTAACCACAAGCATCCCGAGTTGCACGCGCCTTAGCACGAGCATCCTCAAATATCGCCTTAGAAACTTTCCTGGCCGTCATCAAGCCCCTAAATATGTCTAAGCGAGCCTCGACATGAATCCACTTCTCATACAAATTTTATGGAACATCGGGATAAGTGTAAACATGGGAAGAATATGGTTGAGCCACTAGCTGCGCCTTTTCGGCCTTAAGACCGGAAACCTGCTCATTTAGGTCCGAAACCTCTGTCTCTAGACCACCAATCCGTCCATCAAGTATAGCCTCCTTAAGGGCAGACATCTCCGCTTCATTCGCCCGCTCAGATATGAGGACACAGATGGAATCCTCTAATGCCGCCACTTCCACCAAAGCCTCTGTCTTAGCCTCCTCGGCTCTCCCCAACTTTGCCGCTTTTTCGGCCAACTCATCACTCAGGCCATTGACTCTAATCGAGCTGTGCGCAAGCTCGGTATGCAGAGATTCCACCTGAGCCTGAAGGATGACACACTCAGCCACAACCCCTTTGCTCACCTCGTGCTCGTCCTCCTTGAACCTCAGCGCTCCTTCGAGCTCGTTACATCTACCGATAACTCTCATGAGCTCATCATCCTTCTGCTTCAGCTCATCCATGAGAGATTGGAATTTACCATCTGCGTTGAGTAGGCGGCACAACGCATGATGCTTGGTACGATACTCTTTATACTTAGACTTCATTCTTTTAAAGAGATCCCACTTCCTCTCTTCTTGGAGGGCGCACTTGATCTCCAGAATGAAAGTCTGGTAAACAGGTAGAAAACAGTCACCAAAGACGAACAATGTAAAGAAAGAAAAAGATACGAGAACACGAAAAGGCAAAAACTTACCCTCATGGCCATTTCGGAGATGCCTAACGACAGGTCGGCATCCTTAAACGTCTGTAAGGTCCTATTCTCCACGCTAGTGCAAAGGGGAACCAAAGCTGGGACCACGCTCTCTAAGTTAGTTAGCAAGTTGTAGTCCAAGGGAATGACGATGTTTCGCTTAGATCACTCTGTTCTCACCTCTACCCGAGTGAACCCCTCATCGAACATTCGTACCTCCTCGGGGTCTATGTCGGAACCGGACCCATCATCGTCCACATCCACATTCTTTCCCTTCCCTTCGGCGGACGAAGATATGATATCTCGCTCTGACGATGATGGATCACTCCCCGGAACGACCTCTGCTGCCTCTGATTGCCCTCCTTCCACGGCGACCTCTGGTAGGGGAACAATCTCCACAATTGAAGAGGGCACAGACTCTGCATCCAAAATAATGCCACCCTCTGGTGCGGCCATGGCCCACTCGTGATCACCCCCGTTGGCTCTTCGTTCTTTGTAGCCACTCCGCCAACTCTGCGCCTTTTCAGCAGAGTCGCTTCATCCTCACCCAGCGAAGAATCGTCCAATAAATGCAATATTGGAGAAGTCGAAATCTACGCTGATGGGGCAGCCGCCCGACGACCAGGCCTATGCGAAGCCGGAGCCTGAGGAGAAGTAGTAGTATGTACGGACTCGCCCGCGGTCAAAGCGAGTAGCAACCCAGTTGAGGCACCCGACTGGCAAAAAGCAGGAGTGGGAGCCTTCGCCCTTTTTGGAGCCCTCCGACCTACAACAAAGGGAAAACTGTGTAAATAAAAAAAGGACACTATTAAGATCAAAGTAGTTAAAGATCGGAACCTGGCTTACCGGTCGGAGAAGGCTTAGATCCAAATTTCTTGTTGTACGACGACCATTCGCGCAAGATTTGGTCCACCTAGTTGCGAATGTCGACAACCAACGTAAGAGGATGCTTCTCAACTATACAAAAGGAAAGAACGATCAAATCACAAAAAAAAGGAACATACTACAATTAGCAAAAGCACCTACGGGCAAAGTTCCACTCCTCAGGGAATCCACTTGGATTCACCACCACGTGATCGGTTTTGATGAAAAAGAAGTTGACCCAAAATCGACGATTCTCCTTATCGTCCATTCCTACCACCGGCTCCTTGGTCCCGCAGTGGCGAAGATGTATCATCGTCCGCCTGTGAAAGCTTGGCGCGAAGAGATACAACAAATGGCGTATGGAAATCCCGCGGTTGTCTAGCTCTGCGAACTTTATCAGCATAAGGAAGAGTTTGTAAATGTAGGGGGGAGAGTTGGGCCGGACAGATGCCGTAGTGGCGGCAGAATTCCTCCGCCAACGGAGGAAAATGGAGAGAGTAACCCACTTGGAACGGGTATGCGTTAAACGCGCAATACCTAGGACGATAAACCTGGATCACATCGTTCCTAGATGCTACCTGGTCAATGTGAGCGGGAATGTTGTATTTGGTCCTGAGTACGGCAAGATGGGCTTCTTCCATCGGCGAAGGAAAATGAAGAGTATAACCCACACTGAATGGGTATGCATTAAACGCGCAATACCCAGGACGATAAACCTGGATCACATCGTTCCCAGCTGGAACCAGGTCAATGTGAGCGGGAATATTGTATTTGGTCCTGAGTACGGCAAGATGGGCTGCTTCCATCTCGGATTTCAAAGGCTCAGGTTCGTCCATAGGTGACTTCGAAAAATCCGACCTGGAGCCTGGATTACGAGGAATGACTTCTTCCACAGTGCGCAAGCTTTCATCCTCCACAACAATGGCCTCCCCTTCATCAGAGGGCATGGACACTGACAATGGAACTGGGTCTGAGGTCACCTCAGGGTTAGAAGATGCACTAGCCATCTTTTGCTAATGTGTATACGATGGAACCGAAGGTATAGAAGAAATGGTGGTGGTAGAAGTTGCAGAAAATAGGAACGCAGGAAGAAGAAGAGACAATATGCAGGTTCGAAAGATCAAAGAGTGTAAAGGTTTCTCAAAAGGGTTTCCCCCCTCTTATTTATAGAGAACAACGACGCCCGAATCGATGCAAATAACCGTCAAAAGCACTGGAATCGAAATGATAGGGACACAAGGAACAATGCAATGCATCGGGAAGATGCGTAATGATGACGTGTTCGGCTGTGACGCCACTCTGAACCAGCGTCATTGACAGCAGCTCTCAGAGCGACACGTCATCATCTCGACCACGATCACCATTACTCGACCTCCTTGTCCAAATTTCTCAAGAATTGCGATTAATGAAGTCCGCTCATTGAGGTCGACCAAAAGACGACCTCGATAAACGAAGGGACTAACTGTATGGGTCAAAATTCGATCGAGGAAATTCGACATAAAGAGGTGATCAAGCATGAGAACTGTAGCTCATCACGGGTGGTTAGGTCGAGATCGATCAGAGGTTGATCAGAATGAGCCATTGAGTAGCCCATTAGGGCCGAGGTCAAGCGGTGGGAACAAAAGTAACGGCTAATATAGCTTTGGAACTTTCAAACGGAATATTCCATTAAATATTCCTTCTGTTGTACTTTTTAGGGTTATTTGGGAATGTCCCATATAAATAATAGGAGAGATAAGGCAAAAGACATGTAATATTCTAGTTGATAAGAACTCTTATGAAAAGTTGACTTTGGAGAGAAAATACAAAATATTACCTTTCCATAAGGATTCGATTTGTTGTTTATCCCACCTTTTCTCGCATCAGATCCGAGAAAACCCCCTATATCCCCATATCCATTTGCCTTACATCGTTGTCAGAGAGAAGAATCATCCACCTAATTCAATATTTGGGTGAATCTTTCTCTCTATTTATATTTATTGCCATTTAATATAGTTATTACTTATCATTGTTCTTTCACTCACTCATAACCACATTATTTAATACCCATTGTATTAAATCGGTCTAAACGCAGTTTTACATTATGTATACAAACACGTGTTTAGATTTAAAATTTATCATGTTTAACTAGGATTTACACGTTAGTTTAACCAAAAGGTTTCATAATACTCTTGAGCCAATCCAATTACATTGAACTTGACATATCATTTTTACCCTTAAATGCAGTACTCCTAAGTCCTAAGTAATATTTACTCTCATTCGTTAAATGGCAAATTGTCTTAACGTCATATATTTTATTGACATTGTTGTCAATCTTTTTACTTTAAACTTCATTTCCACGAAAACAAATGTTGCATGATCAATGTACGTAGAACATCATCTTCATGTATAATGTATTTGAACGGTCAACGGTCGAGAGGCTCTTAAAAGCTAATACCATGATATCTACATGAGTAAATGCTTTATGTTCACGTTAAACCCCATGTTGTATCCGAGTCTATCAAATCTCTAGTAATCTTTTTCACCTTAAATGGTAAAAGTACACATACACACACAAATATTAGTTGGGGCACAGAGAAGTGAGAACAGAAGTTTTGTGCATAAATTGGACTAAATTAAAGCTATTAATTAAACCCATTAATTATGGTAAGCTTTACAAATAGCCTAATGTTCTTCCATTTGTAGTATTGAAACATATTAAGTTATACTCCCTCCGGTCCAAAATAAATGATTTTTTGCTTGTTTTCACGCAAATTAAGAAACTCACCTTTTAGCATTAATTAACAATAAAATTGATCATATTAATCTTTACTATCTCACATAAATACTTCTAACACACACTCCAACATTATTTACTCTAAAAGCAATATAGGAAAAAAATAATTAATTCATTCTTAAAATCCGAAAAATCACTTATTTTGGATCACAAGAAAAATACCAAAAAATTTGGACCGGAGGGAGTAACAACTACAGCTTTCCTTTCATATATGTAAGAGAACAGACACATGAGATTATCAATTAATAACCAACCAAGGGGAAAGGAGAGATAATTAGAGTACGCCAGCTGATAACCCCTCCATTTCTCGAAAAAATTAAGTTATGTGTACAGAGTACATCAATATAGTAATGAAGAAATTTGAAATTAGTTGTATAAGTTTATGAGTTATAACATGTTATTAAAAGTAACTCTAATAAATATCATTAACGGGTAGCCTTAAACAAATTAAATTATAGTATTAATTAAGTAAGAAATTCATGACACTAATCCGAAAAAACAGTTCCCTCTCTGGCCGGCTTTTTAAGTCTTTGCGGTCCAATCTGGCGTACGCGGACAACCTGCAGAGACAGACCCCTATTTTTCCACTATATTATTACTCCCTACTTTTCTATGTTGTCCATTTTTTGTGTCCTACTCTTTTTCTCTCCAACCAATCTCAATCGTGCCGGCAAACTTCCATTTCCATAAATTAACATAAGCAAACACAGTCTTATGTTCATGTTTTGTTTGTTACATCAAGACAGAAAACCAGAGCTCTGTATAGCTCTAGTTTGAGACATTTGAGAGAAATTTTTGGGGAAAATGAATAGGGATGTGAGGAAAATAGTGGTAATTGTGGAAGATTTAGAAGTATCAAGAACAGCTCTACAATGGGCTCTTCATAATTTCTTACGTTATGGGGATTTAGTGACACTTCTCCACGTTTTCCCAAATTTAAAATCCAGGAGCAACAATAAGAAGCTGAGGAATCTCCGCCTCAAAGGGTTTCAACTGGCTCTGACTTTTCAAGACCTTTGCAACAATTATCCCAACGTAAGAGACTCTTGTCTTTTTCCACACGTTGTTGTTGTTTCTCCGTTGTTTTAGTTAAGTTTAGTTGTAATGTTATCTGATACAGATATGAAATAAAAGACATAGCTCTGGGGTTGATCTGTTACAGACCAAGACTGAGATTGTAGTCACTGAAGGGGATACTGATGGAGGAAAAATTGCTGCCGTTGTTAGAGAGATTGGAGCTTCTGCTCTTGTTGTTGGACTTCATGATCATAGCTTTCTTTACAAGTAAGTTTCAAATTAATCCCTCTTCTCTTTCTTTCCTACAATGAACCCCGGGATTATTTATCCCACACTCACTCCCGTGCGAATAGAAAAACACTATAATTTTGGGAATAATCCCCAAGATTAATTATGCCACGACTCTATCCCAATCAAACGTGGGATAAACTCGAATTAATTATCCCATATCCCCCTCGTACCAAACAAGTCCTAAGCTTGGAAACAAGTTATCCCATAATTAATTATTCCGGGATTAGTTATTTTAATATTTGTTTTATTGGGATTGTTATCCCACTTTCCAAACGCAAATAAACTCATCTCAAATTTTCGGAATAACTAACTGCAATTTTATCACAATCAAAGTCCAAATATGAGATAAACTTATCTCAAATTTAATGTGGAAAGTTATTATTATTTATCCTCTGATCAAACGAGCCCATATTGATTAAATGATTAAAGTTGTGTGTACTGAATTACTATTTCAGTATAGATAAGAGAATGGATAGATAAAGAATGGATGCATTAAAGGCCTACAACGATGGGTTGGTCAACTCTCCACTTTTTTAGTTTTAACCAAACAAATAAGTGACAATCTGGAGCTAAAAGTGCTCCCCTACACTTTTTTCCCTTTTTGGATTGAGCTGTGATGGAATTTTGAGCCCTCTTTTAGTTAAAATTTGCACTAGGAAAATTGTAATTACATGTTCTACTCTACTTGGAGCAGGTTCCAAGTAACTTCTCTCTCTTTCTTTTCCTTTACCATTATTCTCACCATTTTGATTTTCAGCGTCTGTACTTCAAAATTCAAATTCCTCCATTTACATTACAAAGCTAGAACTTCTCTTGTGATATGTTTGAAGTTCTAATCCTTTTTGGTAGTTCTAAAGCAACTTCTTTTGTGATATGTTTGATGTTTTGGATGTCGCATCCAACAGATACTAGGTGATTTCTTCTTATCTATCTAAGTCCTCTCACTGATATGAGATATCGTCAAGTATCCCGTGAAATTAATCGTACTGGCCTGGACACGTTTCAGTCATTACCCATTGGTCGGCCGTTTCATGCAATGGTGTGCTCATTATTTGACTGCTTAATTTTTGATCCTCAGAATAACATTTCCTTAAAATTTATTTTGGGATCTCAAATTCTTGTGCACGTGGATACTTAGATCATTGAAAGACACACAATTATTGCTCTGATACTAGAAACGTAACTAGCCTTTGATATCCTTTCTGCTAACCTATTTACATTAACATATATATTTGACAACAAATGGGGTGGAACTATGAAGCAAGAACCACTTGTATTGTATGGTGGAAACTATGACACTAACCCATAGGTCATAGAATTAGAAATGTTTTGTTGCACGTACCGATCGGTGGCAAAATGGATAAAAGAAAATAGTTATTTATTCTTACTATTCACTAAAAATGGGTTGAATAAAGAATTTTTTTAAGAACAAGTCAAATATGGGTGTGAATCATATCAATGGATCACTAATGACTTTAACTTTTACATTTGTAAATTCATAGCTTCTTGAATATGATAACTTTAGAGAGAATTCTTAGTCGTCAATTAACCTATTTTCTATCCGTATTAAGTATAAGTCGGGTCGAATGATTTATTCGTTTTTGCATTACCTGTTTCGAGCCGCCCGTATCTGACCCAAGCAGCCCGTTTGCCACCCCTAGCTGTACCTAATTGTATAGTTAAGAGAGCTAGAAAATCATGAGTAAGACTTGCGGCTAGACGAGCCAACTTTTTTGTTTCACCTATAATAACTTGAACAACCTATTTAGTTTAATCTCAAACTAGTTAAGGTCGATGAATTAATACACTCTATGCGGACCACTTCATCAACAATGTTATATTATCTTAGAAATATTAAATAGTGGAACTAAAACTAAATACTTTATTTATTTATTTATTTATTTATTGTATAGGATGGCCATGGCCCAGAACAATAATATAGCAAGCAATTTGAATTGCAAAGTGCTAGCCATCAAACAACCAACACCATTGACCACAACAAGGAAAAGAACAATTTCTTTACCTGACAGTTCAACCAACATGGACTTCTCACAGATTGAAATAGCTTCACTGAGGTAAGAATCTGATTCCTAATCTCATCCATTTCCTTTTCCTTTTCTTACTTGGATCCAATTCAGTTACCTGCTCAGTATACTATAATCTGTGGTCCAAACACTTGTATTTAATAAAATTATAAGGATCAACCAAAAATGAACCTTTCTTCTTCTATTTTGTTTAGGGAACCATTATATTAAAGTGGTAAAATAAATTTGGTATTTTAAAAAATGAATTACGCTACCTTAGTTGTGATGATCAGGAATAAATAAGGTAATACGGTATAGCTGTGGACAATAGAAATTAAGGACAGGTTTTCCAGTACAAGCAAATGCTATCAAGAAATAAATGAGTTTGTTACCTGTCATCTTGACAGCTCATGTTGGAAGAAATCCATTTGTTGAGATCAATCTATGGAGGATAAAGAATTTTAATAATATTAGGACCCAGAGGATTATGGATAAATCATCAATAAAATGAGTAATGACTCTTAAAAGGAATAAACAAAGAAGATTTGTGTCCCACCAAAATTTGATAATTGAATTGGTATAACGTGTGCAGTGTCCCTGAAGTTGGCCCACCAAGAATTCCATACCAAGTTTGTCCAGACCCTCATGCTATTATTTGGAGAACAGGGAGATCAAGAAGATGGACAATAAGAGATTAAATCCAAGAAATATCTGTTTTTATTTTATTTTATGGCAATGATGGTTGTTGAATTTGTCAGTTTGACTCACACAGCACAGAACAAAGAGAAAAAAGGGTTCACGAAATTCATTAAGTTGATAATAATTTGGTAAATGAAGATTCATATTCATATTCATGCAATTTTAGTAAAAATAGCGAATGATTGGCAAGGCGACATATGACTTCAGAAAAGCCAACTTTAACGCTATATATATTTTGGACTTCGGACCTATGGGCTGATGAAGGAAAGATGATTTGATTTCGAAGAATTAATCCAAATGGCCGTCCACCTGATCTCTTAAACTAAAAATAGCCAAAGAATGTATAGTATATATATGTAATTCATGTATAATATATGTATAACTGTGTATCATCAATGTATAATGTATGTATATCGGCTAAAAAAGTAAACATTAAATCTAACTGACTATTACATAACAATCTCGAATAGGGTGAAAATGCTTAGTCCAATGGGCTCGTTAGCGACATGACCAAGAGTATTAGTGATGGGTTGTATTCTGTTTTGATGATCTAACAAACTTTTACATGAAGAACCAGATGTCGGACCTGATATGTAGCCAGCATAACCAGTCAGTGTTAACTCAAGGAATTCTGGACAGTGTACTGTTGAACTCATAAGGAACAGCTGAGGGACCGGATCCCTTGACAGTCTTCCAGACGAAAGTATAAGTCAACTCTACAGTTGTAAAAACTATGACAGAAAAGTGACTGCATGCAACTGTACACGCTACAGTGCAACAGTCACTTCCTATTGGTTGTGAAATGTACTTTCAAGATATGGAACATCCTTCTTGGAATGTCTCAAGGCCTTTAATATCTTGTTTGAAGACAAACAAGATATTCACTCGAGCATTTATTAAGAACATCATCTCAAACATTGAAGTGGTCTCTAGCATTGAAGAATCAAGTGTTTCAAGAACAAGAAGACAACTCCACTAAGACGGACAAGTTTCACCTTGTGCCGTTAGTATCCTTAGTTGAGTTGTAATCTTGCACTTTGTTTTCATAGTATCCTAGTGTTAGAAATCTCTCAACCTTAAACTTCGTGTACTGTTGTAGTGACTAGTGTAGTCACAAGTGTAAAGTCTTTGTAACTAGAGATTGACAAAGTGGCTTGTAATAAGTGATTACAAGTTAGTGTGTTGAAGCCTTTGTAAGAAGTTCATTACAAAGTGGCTTGTAATAGTTTAGATTACAAGTTAGTGAAGTTGAAATCCTACAAGTGTAGGTCGTGGTTTTTGTCCCCTTGAGTGGGATTTTTCCACGTAAAAATCCCTTGTCTTTTTACTTGCTTTTTAAGTGTACTTCTCTGTGGGAACTAGTAGAGGACCTGGTATCTCTACAGTTTGGTGGACTCATAGAAACTATCAATTGATATCAGAGCAGGCTCTTTCTAAACAGTTAACACCTAGAAAGGATCTGGAATGGCTGCTCCACCAAACTTCGAAGAAGGACAATCAACATATTGACCTCCTAGATTCAACGGTCAGTACTATGGGTGGTGGAAGACCTGTATGCATGACTTCATAATGGCTGAAGATTCTGAGTTATGGGACATCATCTGTGATGGCCCTCACGTTCCTATGCACAAGGTTGGAGAGGCTAGTCTGCTGGTGCCAAAAACCAGGAAAGACTACAACGATGCTGACAGGAAAGTAGTGGAAAAGAATTTTCATGCAAAGAAAACTTTAGTGTGCGGTATAGGACCTGATGAGTACAAAAAGATCTTTGCATGTTAATCAGCCAAAGAGATTTGGGAAGCTTTGCAGACAGCTCATGAAGGAACGACACAAGTGAAGCAGTCCAAAATCGATATGCTCACCACTGAGTACGAGTTGTTCAGGATAAAGGACGATGAATCCATACAGGATATGCATACTAGATTCACCTCCAATATCAATGAGCTTCACTCTCTGGGAGAAGTCATTCCTAGGAACAAGCTAGTGCGAAAAATCTTGAGTCTTCATCATTATTATTTTTGTTGTTATTCACCTTTAATAATAACTTTTTCATTGTGAGCATTCTCTTTTTACTTAGAAAGCTTCTCCAAAAGTTATGAAGCTTGAGTTGGTTCTTATATTCCTAATACACATAAATAAAGAATTATTAGGCGATTTTTTCAATCTATCTGAATTTTGATGGACAAAGATTGGAATACTATCATTATAAAAGAAAATTTTAATATCAAAACTATTTTTGTACCCAAAAAAAATGCAAATCATTATTGTTGTATTTTGAAAGATAAACAATAATTTGTATTGATTATGAATTTTAATTTCAGGTGATAATTTTAATCTTGTTGGTTATGCTGACGCTGATTATGCAGGTTATCTGGTGGACAGGAAGAGTACTTCTGGGATGGCACATTTTCTTGGATCTTGCCTAATCTCTTGGGGTACAAGGAAGCAGAACTCAGTGTCCTTGTCCACAGCTGAGGCAGAATATGTTGCAGTTGCATCCTGTTTTGCTCAGCTGCTGTGGATCAAACAACAACTGGAGGACTTTGGAGTGTATATTGACAACATACCACTTCTGTGTGACAACACCAATGCATTCAACATGGAAAAGAACCCGGTTCAACACAAGAGAACTAAGCATATTGATGTGAGACATCACTTCCTCAGAGACAATGTTGAAAAGGGGCACATCTGCATGAGGTTTTGCTGCACTGAAGATCAGATTGCAGACATTTTTACCAAGGCACTGGACATGGAACATTTTGAGAAAAATAGAATGGCACGGGGGCTGCTGAGATCCTAATTAGGGACCCAGTTTCCTTTCTTGGCTATGAAAGTCACACTCAGGTACATATAGCTAAAGTGTTTTCTGACGAAGTCTAGCTCACATCAATACCGTTGCAGGTAGACACGCATGATGACTACAGGCTTTAAAGGTATGGCATTGTAGAATAAAAGGAGACTGAGCAATCTTTTCAAGAAAAACAGGTACGGGACCTGGTCACTGTACCCCAGGTTAGTAGTTATGTGTGTTCTCTCCCTTTTTCAAAAAGCAACTGCATTAATTACTGTTGACACATCGTCCGCCTTTTCAGTAAACACGTCTATCACATCTATCACTCCACTCTTTCAACTCCCTTTTGCACGTTTCCTTTTCCCAAAACCGTCTACCGCCAGTTGAACTCGTTTCTCTTCCCCCTCATTACTCCACTCTCCTATAAAGCCTCTTCATCCCTAACCCATCCTCACACACCTTCCCTCACTCTCTCTCCTTTACTCAAAAAACATTTTCTCTCTCTGAAGCTTTTCTCCAGCCGTCAACAATGGCCTCCACAAACGAACCCTCTCCTTCTCTCACCACTGATCTCAACACTGTCTCCGTGGAAGATCAGGGATCCTATCTCCCAGAGGTTGACATCTCCACTCCTACCCCCGCTTCACTTCCATCTGCATCAGAAACACCCAAGGGACCCTCAGTCCCAGAAGCACCTCTTGTTTCTCCTCCTTCGTCTGAATCACCACAGAAACCCATGAACACTGAACCAACCATTGTACTTCCCTCCTCATCTGTACCACCAACAGAACCCTCAACCGTTGAAGGTTCTCAAGTTTCTGGGGCTTCAGAGGACGGCCCTGACCAGTACATCCACTCATCTTTTCTCCATTCCTCGACTCCCATGGAGTCTCCAGAAAAAAAGGCGGCTGAAAACATAATGTCCATTGCCTCTGAGAATCCATCCTCTGAAGGACTCTCTTCTCATCCTGAAGCTCAGGGAGCAGCTTCATCTTTCTTAGAGCATGAGGGGACCATGGTCCTATTTGAGTCTCCTCGACATGAGTCTGTGCCAGACAAACCTAGTGAGGAACCTGGTTCTCCTCTTTCAACGACACCCCAAGAGCAAATCTTCTATACTCCTCCTCTTGAGTCCTTTCCTCCTCTTTCTGAGACCATGAATAAAGACGATGAGGACGACATGGTTCTGAGTGCTCGTTTTAAACTCCGTCACAGTGTCAGTACTCCAGAAACCTCTGTGAAGCAACCATCTACCAGGTTGCAGAAGAAAGAGGCTTTTGACTCAGCTCTTGAGAAAAGCAAAAAGAGCAATAAGTAGAAGAAGAAGCACTTGAGGAAGGAGGGGAAAGTAGTTGTGGATGAATCCATACCACTTGTTGAAGTAGAAGAATAAATTGCAGAGGAACTAAAGGTGTCTAACGGGTCGGGTTGACCCGTAACCAGACCGACCCAGACAGGTTAAAACCGGAACCGGACCGGCCCGGTTCATAGGAGGCTGGGTGGGGCTGGGTAGGAGGGTTAGAGGGGGTTGGTTCGTTTATTATTTTTGAACGGTTAACCGGACCGGCCAAACCCGGTCCATGTGAACAGTGTCGTGTACCGGTTTAACCGGCCCGAACCGGTACAACGGCTAAATTTTTTTTTTTTTTTGAAATCTGTGGGGCCCACTAACCGTTGGCAGGGATCCGTTGCCCAACGGGTTAATTGCAATAATAGCCCCTTTTTTCTTTAAAATTTAACCTATTTTCAATTTACAAAATTAACCTTCTCTAAAACTATAAATACCCTTGACGTTTGTTCGTGGTAACATTGGAATTGCGTAATCATCAAGTGCTCAATTTATTGCCGAATTCGGTGCACTCTCTCCAACTCTTTCTCTTATTTACTATTTTATTTGCATATTTAATTTTTTCTTATACTTAAATTTTACAATATGTTTAATGCTGCTAAAAGAGCGTGTAGAAAAGTTGCTAGTAGGGAAAAAAAAGAGGTAGTCCTTCAACATCTAGTAGTGAGAGTAATACCCCATTTACACATGTTTCCTAAACATCGCCTAATGATAATATAGATTATGAACAATTACAAGAAGATTTTGAAATAGAAGATAATGAATTAGAAATGGAAGATGAGATATCAGTTACACCTAGTAGTGCTGGAGCTGGTAGTGTTGGACTTGCTACAAGAGGTGGTGGTCGTGGCACTAGTAGTAGACCACCTGTGGCTCCGACTACTAATCGTAGAAAAAGAAGTAAGGTTTGGAATTTTTTTTGAGATAATTGAAGGTACTGACAGAGTTAGATGCAAACTTTGTAAACTTGATTTTAAACATCTGACTGGAGGAAATTTAGGGGGGAGTGGGACTCTTACTAGACATTTGAGAATTGATCATCCCATAGAATGGGGCTCTGATGGTGATGTAAATCAAACAACTCTTAACCTGACTACTGGAGGACTTATGAAATATAATAAAATGAAGGATCGTGAGGAGTTGGCAAAAATAATTGCTTTGGGTTGTCTACCTTTTTCTTTTGCTTCTTCATCATATCTTATTATGTATATTCAAAGGATTTATAATATTTTATTTAAAGGTATCCCTAGAAGTACCTCTATAGCTGATATCTTTAGATTGCATGGTCAATATCAAACATACATACGTTATTTGTTTGAACACATTCCCTGTAGAGTTTCTCTAACTCCTGATATTGGCCATGCTGTTAATGGAAATGATTATTTGACAATTACATGTCATTGGATAGATGATTTATTTTGTATGCAAAAACGTATTATCGCTTTTAAATATGATGAAGATCAGAGTCATACTGCTGTTTTTATAAGTAGTACTATTTGCGAAGTTGTTCAATTTTATAATCTTAACCAAAAAGTATTGTGTATGTCTTTTGATAATGCTTCTAACAATACTGCCGCAATTTCATTATTAAAAATGCATTTGCAACCGCCACTTGAAGAAATTTTTCATGTTAGGTGTGCATGTCATATTTATAATTTAATTGTTAAAAGTGGCTTTGATTTATTTTCAACTGGGATATTCATGTTAGAAGAGCAGTTGGTGTTATTCAAGGAAATAACAGACAATCTAGAATTAGGGAATTTAAGAATAAGTGTACCGAGTATAACCTTAAACCAAGATTCATGCCAGACGAAATTGTTACTAGGTGAAATTATACTTACATATTTTTAAAATGTTGCTATAAATATAGATTTCCAATAACTGAAGGTACTAATGCGCATTGTACTGATAGAAACCGTATGTTAACACTTGCTACTTGGGAGGTCATTAATGATGTTATTCAATTTTTACATAAATTTATAAAGCTACTGTTGAGTTTTCTGGAGCATACTACCATACTGTTACAATGGTTTTAGTACATGTAGCTGAAATTGCTTTTCTACTATTTGAATTTAAGAAGAAAGAAAAATATAAGGTTGCTGTTGAAGAAATGCAAGACAAATTCAAAAAATATTTCTTTCCAATTCCTCAGATTTACTTAATTGGCGTTGTTTTAAATCCTTCTATTAAGATGGCTGATTGTCACCAATTAATCAATGCTTTATATACTTACATGGAGATTGGA
>ML254759.1:0-72783 GCA_005239495.1 Nicotiana undulata | reverse complement strand
TTCTACTTGCAGAAGCAAAAGGAGATTCGCACAAAGGAATTTTCAGCGTTGGGATGGTGGCGTGAGAATGAAAAGAAATTTCATGTTCTTTCCGCTATGGCACGTCCCGAGAGTGCATTTAGTCAAGCAAGACAACAACTAGGAGATACCCGTCACTCATTGGGAAGCAATGCTTTGGAAGTTTTAGTATGTTTCAGAGATTGGATTAGATCGGAACAAAGAAATCAAGGACGTGAAGATGTTGATAGCCCAGAAGACGAGGAACTTGGAGATATATTAACACATGGTAACCCATCTGAATTTAACACTCCAGAAGAAGGACAATCAGTTCATATTGATTATGAAGAACTTACAAGGGCAATGCAAAATCTTTGAATTTAGTACTTGTCAAATTTAGTACTTGGTTGTAACTTTGTAAGTTGTAAGAGTTGAATTTTGAAATTTGAAATTTGAAAATTGAAATACATGTTGCACTTACAATTTATAAGTGCAAATTTTTCCATAATCATTGTTATCGTTATATATTTTACTTTATATTTTATATAAATTATAATACGTGTACAAAAACTTTAAAAAAAATTGAAATACTTGTAACCCGGCCCCTTAAACCCCTACCTATACGGGTTACTTTTTACCCGGATAAACCCGAATTCGTTAAACCCGTTAACAATTAACCGGAACCGGCCCATACCCCCAACCCGTCCGGTTCAAAAAAATGTCTAACCGGACCGGCCCGGCCGACCTGTTAGATACCTTTAAGAGGAACCCAGTTCCTTAATAGGAAGGAAGAAGTCAGTGTCTGCTAAAGGAGAAAGGAAAAAGACTTTGTCACCCCCAAAAAGTGATGACAAGTCTAAGAAAAAGGAGGTTGGAGAAGCAAGAGATAAGAAAACAATGTCTGAAGAAAGTGTCAAAGGGAAGTCTATGAAGGTGACGGGTAAACGAAAAAGGGAGATAGAAACTGTGGGAGGACCTGGTTCTATGAAGACTATACCAAGCAACAGTGGACAGTGGTAGGAGAATGTTCGCAATTCAAAAGTGTTGTGGGGTCGCACGTTTGACCCTGAGATTCTTGAAATGGATGGATGAGTCAACTCATGGCTATGGTTGAATTGTCAGAAGTGGGAGCATCTGTTTTATGTGAGCGGGCCCAAGGTGTATGAGGAGGCTGTAAAGGAGTTCTATGCAACCCTCTTCACTCCTGCTGAGTGTCATGTTTGCGTGCTGGTGGAAGGGGTTGATATTGTTTTTGATGATGCTGAGCTGGGGGTAGTCCTGAATGTTTCATCAAAAGGGTTGTCTTCAGTGGATCCAGAGAAGTATGCTTGTGAGGGAGACTTTAGGCGGGCCATCGTTAAGCCAGAGAGCGTTCCGTTGCTTCCAGATCTGATCTAATCTTAATGGAAGCCCTTGATCAGTTCAAGCCGGTCAACCTCCCTGCTCTCATGATCAATCATATGGAGAAGGTTGTAGCAGTCAAGGATGGGAATCACGGGCTCCCATATTGTTTTCGACTTACTCGGGTGTTTGAGTATTACAAGGTGCCAGTCAAGAATCCCCGAGTAGGGACCCGCAAGCAAAGCTTTTCAAAGACAACCCTTGAGGAATTTGAATGCTTTGAAAAGACTGGGGGCAACACTTCTACCATCTCTCAGCTGATCAATGCTCTGAATGCTGCCAATGATGTGATCAAGAGGCTGAAGGCTCAAATTGCCATTCTGGAGGTTTCAAGTCAAGCTGACAAGGGACCCGGTTCTAGTAGCTCCTCAAATGAAGAAGTGGCCCGCTTGACTAAGGAGAATGTTGAGCTGAAACAGCAGGTTGAGAACCTGAAGGAGAAACTGCTCGAGGAACAGTCCTCTGCAAATGCTCGTATGGACCTGGTTCTCCGGACTCTCACTACCTCCTCCTCCAAGCCNTTTTTTTTTTTTTTTTTTTCTTTTTTTTTTTTTTTTTTTTTTTTTTTTTTTTTTTTTTTGTAATTGGGATTGGATAACACCTGGCTGCTCCTTTTGAAAAATACAAATGAAGTTCCTTGCTCTTCCAAGCAAAGACTTCTCTCTGTTTTAACGCTTTTTAATAAATGAATATGAGTCTTTTTCTGTTCTTTTTAATGCCTTTCTGCCTTTTTGTTCTGTCTTCTATCATGTTGTGTGCACATAAGGGGCATGAGTTAGCTTTGTTGGATTTCTTTATGCTTTCTAACTGTTTATGCCTTTTTATGATGCCAAAAGGGGGAAGTTTACGGATAATTGGAAATTTTTTGAAAGTTGATGGCAGGGATTAAGGGGGAAGCACATAGACAGGGGGAACTCTTTTGGAATCTGGTCTCTCATATGTTATGTCACTGCTTATGCTAGTATATATACTACTCCCCAATTATAAAAGTTTGTCATCATCAAAAAGGGAGAAATTGATGGGCTGTATTCTGTTTTGATGATCTAACAAACTTTTACATGAAGAACCAGATGTAGGACCTGATATGTAGCCAGCATAACCAGTTAGTGTCAACTCAAGGAATACTGGACAGTGTACTGAACTCATAAGGAACAGCTGAGGGACCGGATCCCTTGACAGTCTTCCAGACGAAAATATAAGTCAACTCTACAGCTGTAAAAGTTGTGACAGAAAAGTGACTGCATGCAACTGTACACGCTACAGTGCAGCAATCACTTCCTATTGGTTGTGAAGTGTACTTTCAAGATATGGAACATCCTTCTTGGAATGTGTCAAGGCCTTTAATATCTTGTTTGAAGACAAATAAGATATTCACTTGAGCATTTACTAAGAACATCTTCTCAAACATTGAAGTGGTCTCTAGCATTGAAGACTCAAGTGTTTCAAGAGCAAGAAGACAACTCCACTAAGACGGACCAGTTTCACCTTGTGCCGTTAGTGTCCTTAGTTGAGTTGTAATCTTGCACTTTGTTTTCATAGTATCCTATTTGCTTTTGTAGACGCACCGTATTAGGAATCTCTCAACCTTAAACTTCTTGTACTGTTGTAGTAAGTAGTGTAGTCACAAGTGTAAAGTCTTTGTAACTAGAGAGTGACAAAGTGGCTTGTAATAAGTGATTACAAGTTAGTGTGTTGAAGTCTTTGTAAGAAGTTCATTACAAAGTGGCTTGTAATAGTTTAGATTACAAGTTAGTAAAGTTGAAATCCTACAAGTGTAGGTCGTTGTTTTTGTCCCCTTGAGTGAGATTTTTCCACGTAAAAATCCCTTGTCTTTTTACTTGCTTTTTAAGTGTACTTCTCTGTGGGAACTAGTAGAGGACCTGGTATCTCTATTGTTTGGTGGACTCATAGAAACTATCAATTAGAAACCTATTTCAGCATGTCAGTTTTCCAAAACTATTATTTTCATTTTTTGATAAGTTATTTTGCTTTTTTTGCCTGGTTAAAGTTTGATAACATATTAAATATCATTGTTAATTTTGTTTATAACCCCAAAAGAAGTAAAGACAATGAATTTTTAAAAAAAAATCGACATAAAATGTCTTTGTTTCCAATTAACACAAATGGGTCTTTCTGGAGAAAGATAAGCCTTTTAAAATGAAGTAACCCAATTAAAAGAATTTATCTAAATAGCTGTTCACTCGGCCGTTTGAATATATATATATATATATATATATAAACAGTAAATTCAACCAATTATTCATGTAAATATCTTCGATGGGAAATCCTAGCTGGCCGTAAACTATTTTTAAACTTCTTTTTTTCCTTTATAGGAGAACTGGATGACTTAGTTTGTATGTTTCACTTATGTAATACTATTGATTGGATTTGAAATTTAAAACGTTAACACAGACAGATCCAAAATTTCAGAAAGGATAAACTATTACGAACTGATGAATCTAGAATTTATATTTGACAGATTTAACTGTAGTGTCTTATCATGAACTCATTATACTTTTAAAATTATAAGTTCAAAATTATATTTTTTTTGAAATTTTAATGATTTTCACTTATATATCTATACACCGTACTGAAAATAAGACCGTCCCTAGAGTAGGATTTAAACCGTCAATTTCACTTGTAAAGGTGCACTAAGAAATTATCGCACAATAAAAGTTCTTGTGCATGGGTGCGCGCACATATATTTTAGTAGTTTTGAAGAAATATAACATTGTTATACATGATTTAGGGAGAGTAGTATGAGTTCACGTGAACCCATATGTATTGACCTAGATACGCCCAGTGTTTTAAAAGGCGTTTTCGGGGCGAGCCTTGGGGCGAGGCGTACCAAAAACGCCTAGGGCGATGGTGTGGGGCGAAAGTCTCAAGAGGCGTACGTCCATCAATTTGAGGCGTACACCCGGGCGTTCGGGGCGCATTCTTTTAGTGAGGCGTAAGCCCCAAAGATTTTTCAAATTAAAACAAAATTTGTTGAATAAGTCCATCATATAATAACCAAATTCTCAAAATTCAGCTTGGTAATTACTCAAAAGTTTTAAAAAGGAACTGAAATGTATTAAATTTGAAAGTTAAGACCTTTTTATTGATTGATTGAAGCCCCAATTCATGGTCTTTCCTAATTCTTAATCCGCTAGTATGCTAATATCTCCCAAAAGCAACAAATATTCATTTTTTTCCACAAATATAAAGAGAACTCTATTCTCTTTCATAGCAGCAAGTTCAAAGTTCAAATTGCAGGTTAGCCATCCTTTTTGTTCCTTCATGTAGAAAAGTTTGTTCTTTTTGACTCAAGTTACTTGAGTTTATAAGTAGCGTATAATAGATTGTTTTGACTAGTTTTTTGTGGGGATGAAGCATATATATATATTTCATATATGTATATTTTTCTTTATTTTTATGTAATTTTACCTGTTTATAAATATTTATTATAATTATATTATTTTATAAAATATTAAAAATTAAATACCTATGAGGCTTACACCTCGCTGAGGCATATGTAAAACACCTCGCTTTACGCCCACGCTTTTTAAAACACTGAATACGCCCTTGCGTTAACTACGTTACACAAGTAGTATAAGTAATATTAAAATATTTGTTAATAGATAAATTTGATAAATAAAAAATGATAAAGGGCCCTTTTATTTTCCTATGTCTAAAAAAGTATTTAAATTGGTTTGCTAATTTGTAAAATTATGTTAGAGCTCAATTCTGGAGTAGAGCGAAATAGTAAATTAATCAACTAAATAGCAGAAAATTATGTCATTTATTTATAAATTGCTGTAAGCAGTAAAATAGGAGAGTTTTAGTTTTTATAATAAAAGATTTTGGAAAAGGCATAAAATTTTACAATAAAATAAAAGGAAAATAGCGGCTTTAAAATTGAGTCCGAGTGGATGCAACTCACTCAGTAAGAGTCTCCAACTCTGTGGCTTGAGCTTCATACACTACTGTTCATTTTGGGCCTGTTTAAAAAAATGGCTTTGAAAAGTTTGCACCAAACCTTTTTTTTCTTTTTTTTTAAATTTTGACCAAGCAGAATTACATTTTACAATTTGTATAGCACTTATTCATTTTATTAAATATTTTCAGCTAACTTGAAATAGTAGAATAATTTAACCGAAATTGAAAAATATTCATTATTATTTTTGTTGTTATTTGCCTTTAATAATAACTTTTTCATTGTGAGCATTCTCTTTTTATTTAGAAAGCTTCTCCAAAAGTTATGAAGCTTGAGTTGGTTCTTATATTCCTAATACACATAAATAAAGAATTATTAGGCGATTTTTTCAATCTATCTGAATTTTGATGGACAAAGATTGGAATACTATCATTATAAAAGAAAATTTTAATATCAAAACTATTTTTATTATTGTTGTATTTTGAAAGATAAACAATAATTTGTATTGATTATGAATTTTAAGTAATTAGAAGTGAAAATTTAATAAAAGAATTATGCTCTCTCCGTTTACTTTTACTTGTCCACTAATGACTTTGCACACTCTCTAAGAATAATAAATGAAGTTCATAATTTATCATGATATCCATATTAATTTAATGATTTTGAGAAATAATTAAAATGAGTAATTAATATTGTAGGTATAACAAGAAAAAAAAAATTGTAATATGCAAAAAGTCACGAGTAAAAATGAAGTGAGGGGAGTACACTCTAAACTATAATAGTTTCTGGAAAAGTAGAAAAAGAAAAGAGAAAAGGGAAAAGAGGAAAGCATTTGGCGTGACGGCTCTACCAACTAAAAGCTGAAGCTCCATCTCCTCCAGCAGTCAGTCGGATCTGGGATCGGCTTTCAACTATAATCTATCTGGCTTACAATTAACAACTCTCAGATCTCTCTTCTCAGCTTCCCCTTCTCCCACTTCAAACTCAACTCCATTTCTTTTTCCCTCCATTTCTTTCCTCCTTCCCTTTCTACTTCATTCTATTTTCCTCTTTCTCTCTCTATCTCTTTCTGTTTCTCTCTCTAAGACTGATATGAGAAGTTAAATTTCCAAATTTTAACGGATTTGCTGTTGATTTTGCTTCTTCACTCTCTTCTTCTTAAACCCCAAATTTCCTGTTTTTTTGGAACCAAAAGATATCTCTACTCTGTCTCTCATGAATTTCCAGGTATTTATCATTACAACTCTTAACTCTTATGATACAAATTATAATTTTTCTTTTAAGAATTTGTTAAGTATGAAATACGCAGGAACAGTGAGTGGGAAAACTGGAGCTGGGAATGTAATGGATTGGAATGTTAACACTGCTTATAAGACCTTAAAAGGTATTCTATTAATCCAGTATGATTTTGCTTGCATCTTCTTTATCTGGCATTTTCTTTCCTATGATTGTATAAATATGTTCATTTGTTTATAGCATTACATTATACTGAGTAGAGCAGTGGATATACTAGATTCAATTACGACTTGTTAACACTGGCTTATTGCATATACTGTGTTTATATGATCCTCTTTCTCTTTCTCTTTAGCTCTCCCTCGAACAGATATGGAACCAAAATCCCTCGCCGTCGTGGAAGCTACAAGTACATTCCTTCCAAACGTAGAACGTATTGATGCGGGACTTGGAACTTCAGAGAAAGGGAATGCTGCTCCTATAACAAAACCAAGGAAAAAGACCATGACATCAGTGTATCTCAAGTACTTTGAGACAGCTGCGGATGGGAAAACTAGGAGATGTAAATTTTGTGGACAGAGTTATTCAATTGCAACCGCAACTGGTAATTTCTCTTGTCTAAACCTTTTTGCTTCTCTAAGGTGAGACAAATGCTTAATTTTCATGTGAGCTTTACAATAAACTCTTATTTCAAGCTAAATAAGTGAGCGCCTGAGCGGTGTGGTGAAAAAAGAATTGGGTCATGAAGTGATAATCAAGTGTGATGAACTTATAACTACATCAAATGTAATCTATTGAATCGGAATTATGGAAACACTGACCCAAATATTGGTGAATTAGTTCTGATATCATGCTTAATACGGATATTATCTGTAGACCTTGACGTTCTTATTCCTTTTTGTAAGGCAACTTGGGAAGACATCTCAGCAATCGCCATCCAGGATACGATATGACAGTGAATGTTGCCACTTCTGCTCCACAACCGATCACTATTCCCAAGAAGCTTCAACCTCAACCTCAACCTCAAGCCAAAATACCTCAGTTGGAGCTTGATCATTTAAACTGGTTGCTCGTCAAGTGGCTTATTCTCTCATCTCTTCCTCCTTCTACGTTGGACGAACATTGGCTTTTGAACTCATTTAAATTTCTCAGCCCGACAATAAAAATTTGGCCGGGGGACAAGTTCCAAACAGTACTTTATGAAGTTTTTAGAAGTATGCTGGAAGATGTAAAGGTGATAGTGGACCAAGTTTCTTCCAAGGTCTCTATAACTCTTGATTTCTGGACATCTTACGAGCAACTCCTCTATATGAGTATTACTTGCCAGTGGATTGATGAAAATTGGTCTTTTCAGAGGATGCTCCTTGATGTTTGTCACATATCTTCTCCTTGTGGGGCTGCTGAAATTGCTCATGCTCTACTGAAGGTACTTAAACTGTATAATATTGACAACCGAGTCCTTTGTTGCACCCATGATAATAGCCCAATTGCATTGCATGCATGCCATACCCTCAAAGAAGACATGGACAACCAGAAAATGAGTTCTTTTTACTATCTTCCATGCGCTGCTCATACTCTAAATTCAATCATAAATGATGGACTAAGATCTACGAAGTCGATAATCTCCAAAATAAGGGAGTTTGTCTTAAAGATAAATACATCCTTGGAGATTTCTCAGGATTTTCTCCAATGTTGCAATGCTTATCAAGAAGGCAACTGGAAATTCCCTCTTGATGCCTCGCCTCGTTGGAGTGGCAATTATCAGATGTTAGACATTGCCCGGAAGGTATTCTTCTTAACTGTTAAATTTTTCTCTTCAATCTCAAGTTACTGGCTGCTTGTGAAAATACTTAAGAACAATATAAAAACATTACATATAACTTATATATAATCAAGAACAAGATTCTTGACATTTCATGGATTTGTTCTTTCTTGTAAAATATGCTCCCCATTATCAAGTTACCAGCTTTTTGTAAATATTTAAGAACAAGATAAAAAGTTACAAACATACATCAAACATATATTATACCAAACCTATATACACACGTCTAACCTATATTATATAAAAACATGCATATAGCCCGTTTTATAAAAGTTTACCCTGAAAAGTTCAGCTACCTTGAAAAGTTGAGGGTTCAATATTATGGAAAATGAGAAATATGTTTAAGTCTGTTGCACAAAAATTTGAGCAAACCTAACGTGAAGACTTAAACATGTCTTTATTGGATAAGTTCTCAATGCTTAACTGAAATCATTCTTACACTTGACTGAGGAAGAAGAGAGCAACATTTTGAGCTTCTTCATGGTTTCCTCCATTAAACTCTTAGGAGAGAAATTGTGAGCCACATGCAAAACCTATTAAAAAGAAGAAAAGGAACTTTGATAATTATGAAAGTCAAATAGTTCAAAATATTTTGCTCTCAAAATGCGAAACGTATTCAAGAAAACTTCTACACATTGTTTAATTATTTATACCAAAAAACCAAAATAATAGTATTCACTAACATCCAATTTGCAATTGGATGTTTGCAATTGGATGTTTGTTAGTTACTAAATTGTACATAAGACACATAGATATGCCAACATTGTTGAGTTATGGGTTGGTTTCTTACTACTTATAGATAAAAGCAAACATGGTTCTTGAGTATTTAACCTAGGGTCCCTGTTGATCATTTTGTTATTTACCAGGGCCATCTTAAGGAGGAAACACAAGAACTGGAATTTGAAAAATAGATCGTGCTTTTAAATGTAAAAGCAGAATCTTTTTTTTTTTTAGTTCCAAAAAATAGATTCTGCTTTTACATTTAGTCTACGAATCAATATTGACTTTTATTATATTTTGCCATGCAGGCAAGTAAATCAATGGAAGCTATTGTCCGTAAGTATGATGAACTAGGCAGTATGCTCCTGAACACCCCGGAGAAGAATGCTGTGAATATAATGCATGTATATTTGGAACCGTTCTATAAAACCATCAATGACATATGCACAAACAAAGTACTAACAGTTGGTTTGGTTCTTTTCTTCATGGATCATATTTCTGAAATGATCGCTGCTTGTAGAGACTCTCGACACAGCCCTGACTGGCTCAAGAGTGCTGCTGAAGAAATGGCTACAAAAGCCCGAAGCTATAACGACCAGGTTTGCAGTCTCTTCACATATATGACTGCAATACTTGATCCAAGAATAAAGGTTGAGCTCATTCCTGAAAATCTCAATTCCGAAAATTACTTGGAAGAAGCCAGAAGCTATTTCATAAGAAATTATTCCAGCAGCCAATTTTCTGCTATCACCAGTTCTTACGCTGCACAGGAGCTAGAAGATGGAGGGAGTGTTTCATTTGCAGAGGAAATTGCCCGTAAGAAACGTAGGTCAAGTATGTCGTCTGCCACAGATGAGCTCACCCAATATTTATCAGAGCCTCCCGCTCCAATAGCAACAGATGTCTTGGAATGGTGGAAGGTGAACAACACGCGCTACCCACGTCTATCGGTGATGGCTCGGGACTTTTTGGCTGTACAGCCAACTGCATTGGCGCCTGAAGATCTTTTCTGTAGCAAAGGTGATGAGATAGATAAGCAGAGGTTCTCAACACCATATGAGAGCACCCAAGCTTCGCATTGTGTAAAGTCATGGTTGCTAGGCGGATTTAAGTTGAAGTATAAATCAACTGAAATTGATTACGAGAGGTTAATGGAATTGGCAACCGCTACAGCAGCTGAAAATACTACAACATGTTCCGACAAGAAACAGAAATCATGATAGGTTTAAAATTGATGAAACTGAAGTACCAAATTGAGACCATAGAATGGCTGATAAACTTTCAATCAGAGGTCCATCTTCTATTCTCTGTAACATGTAGATCTATCATTTGTTAGTTAGTGTACAGGTTTGAATAGGGAGAAGCCTAACCCAAGACAATGAATTTATGTTCTGATACAAAGATGTAAACATGCTACACAGGAAACCAGTTAAAAAAGATAGGCACCAAACATCACACAATGATCTCAAGAACTCCAACCCGAACACTCCCATGAGAGCCTTTGTACTGTAATATGTGTGTATGCATCAACAAATTGCCACTTTTAGTGATACAATTTTGATCCTTATGCGATGATAATATTTCAATCTTTTTTAACAATATTTTTTAAGAATGTCTTTTAGTTATCAAATCAAAAGCATTAAGGGGGAATAAGGTGATTCATCTACCATTGTCTTTTAAACTTTTGTTGTCCAACTAACTTGCACGCATCTCAATTAATTCTAATAACTACTCCCTACCAATCAACACATGTATCGAGTAACTCTATCCATCAAATTTTAAACAATTAAACAAAAAATATCTAGTGTTCATCGCCTACTAAAATTTAAACCTGACATCTACGATTATGAACCTCCTTAATTGATCACAAGGTCATACCATTAGATGACAAAACTTGCAATCTAGTGTGCTCAATGTGGATGTGGCAGATTAAACTTGCAATCTAGTGTTTTCAAACCTAGTTTTGTTTGGCCATTCAAATCTAAACATGTTACTACTTGATTACTCCTAGCTTTGTTTGGCCGTTCAATTCTAAACATACTATTTTGATTTATTTTGTGATACTTTTTCTTAAATATATTTCAAAAGGAATGAGATAATGCCTTTTATTATTAAAAAGGTTAACATTAATTTTTTATTTTAACCTTATTGACACAATTTATAATCATAAAACATGTCCCTAATCAAATTCTTAGGAATACATCTGGTTAAAACTTGAATATATCAGCCGTTAAACGTTCCAAATATGAATCTACAAGAGAAAAGGTCTCTCCACGTGTGCTCTTGCATGTTCCCCTCAAAAACTCAAACCTCCAATCTCCTCACACGTGTCACATCACCCCCATCCTTTTCTCCATTAATCCTCTTCTTAAACTTGTTCTATTTCCTTTTAAAGAAACTCTCCCACTTTTCCCTTCAGACAAATAGTACGGTCGATTTCTTCTCCTCCTCTTTAACAATGGCTGAACAACAACCCAGCTACGGCCGTCCACAAAGGCCACAAACCAGATCCGCAGGTTTCAACACCAACGTAACAACCCCATCATTTCTCCGAAAATTACAAGAACATGTCCCAAATTCAACCCAACTTGTCGGATTCTTGACCCTTATTATCTCCGGGGCAATCTTGCTCCTTCTCACTGGCTTAACTCTTACCGCTATTATTCTGGGTCTTATTTTCTTCACGCCTTTGGTCCTTATCTCTAGCCCCATCTGGGTCCCTGTTGGTACTGTTCTATTCATAGCCATTGCTGGATTCTTATCTGTCTGTGGATTTGGGGTCGCAAGTTTGGCATCTCTCTCTTGGCTGTATAGGTATTTCAGGGGTTTCCACCCGCCCGGTTCAGACCGGGTTGATTACGCCAGAAGCCGGATTGCTGATACAGCTAGCCATGTGAAGGATTATGCTAGAGAATACGGTGGATATCTTCATAGTAAAGTGAAAGATGCAGCTCCGGGTGCTTGAACCGTTCATTAAGCTGCTCGAACCGGATTTCTTTTCCCTCGATAATGCATGTTACTTTCAGTAACGGTTTTTGATTTTTTTTTTTTTTTTTTTAATTAATCGGATATCTGTTATGTTCTGATTTTAAGAGAATGCAGTGATGTTCTTTGAGAATTCAAGGTGGATTTTAAAACTTTTTGTTACTCTGAAATTTCAACATAGGTAATTGGGAAATCCCAGGCAAAACAAGATTTGAAATGATAATGTTGTAACTCAAGCATCATTAGTGTCTTATTTTTTATTATATTTATTGCAATCCAGCATGCCCTCAAGCAGTCAAGCTTATCAACAATGTCGCGATTTTATCCACTTATAGGTGGGGAATCGATAATGATACATACGTGTATTGTAGTAATTATTATAACGAAGTATAGAAGAATTAACTGAAATATGAATAATTTATATATTATATGTGTATAATTATATATAATTTATGTATATTACTAGAAAAAGTAAATAATTAATATAACATAGATAATATATACACCAAACCAAAAATAATAGGAGTCAGTTTGGTATAAGGTTGATATAAAAATTTAATATCATTTTAATACTTTATTTGGCTAGTAAATCAGGTATAAGTTATTCTGGTGTTAATTTTAATATTGAGATAACTTATATCTTATGGTGTTAAATTTAACGGTGGGATAATTAGCACCGGTATAATTTATATCTTCTTTTTAGAAATTATGCAATTGTCATTCTTAATACTAACATATCGAACAATGAATAAATAATAATTTTGATATAAGACATAACTTATCCCAATATAATTTATACCGACATAACTTATACCGATATAAATCGTATTCCAACCGATATAAATCGTATTCCAACCTGATGACCTAGGAGTAATAGTGATTACAATGTAGATGCTAATGACACTAGTAAAGATCCAATATAGAAGGGGAATGTGAAACGTTCACAACCCAGATAATATATACACCAAACGAAAAACAATAATTGTGAATGTTCCACAGGTGGCATCTCAACTATTCCACAGCTACTTGGAGCCGGTTAAACTCTACTCATCAAGCTGATTAGTTCACCTCACTATCGCACAATTTTGTTCAGCAATTAGTGAGTTAATTTTTTTTATGTGTATAAACTAGTTCGAATAAATAGAAAAAACAATAATTCAAAAATTAAAAAGCGTACAGATGTTTGCCTTGTTGTGTGTTTAGAATATAAACATTATCAGCTGAAGTAAATAATAGGTCTATTGATGATATAAACACAAGGGTAGTTAAGTAGTTAGAGTATAAAGGGTAATTATGTAATTTGTGCATTAGTTAGTTTAGGCGGTTAGTACAGTATATTAACACTGTTTCTTTATAGGCGGTTAGTACAGTATATTAACACTGTTTCTTTATTCTTCAATAATACAGTTCCCATTTCTCTCAGTCTCTCTCCTCTCTTCTAACCGTCTCTAAGCTCAAGCTCAAGCTTTCATGGCAGCCTTCGACATGGTATCAGAGCCATCGTAGAAGATCTAAACACGCTTCTTCATTATTCGATTGCAGAAGCTAGAGCTCAGTTAGAAGATAGTAATTTCTTAAAATTATGGTATTTTCTTCGATTCAGAAATGGGGGAAAACAAAATTGACCATACACATCCACTATTAGTGCATCCATCAGATACTCCGAGTTCAGTGCTAATTCCGGTTCAGCTCAAGGGATTCGAGAACTATGGCCTATGGCGGAGATCGATAAAGATTTCACTTCAAGCTAAGCGAAAATTAGGTTCGTTGATGGAAAACACACCAAGGCTTCATTTCCGACAGCATTGCATCAGGATTGGAAAACTTGTAACGCTATAGTCCTTTCATGGATTATGAATATTGTATCGCCAGATCTACTCAGTGGGATAGTGTATGCATCGAATGCCCAAGCTGTGTGGAGGATCTTCGTGAAAGATTTGACAAGGTCAATCGGATGAGGAACTATCAGCTATATAGGAAAATTGCAACAATATCTCAAGGTACCGACCCTGTTTCTACTTATTTTACAAAGTTGAAGGAATTGTGGGGCGAATTTGACGCAATTGTGCTGCCTCTGAGCTTTGTGAAGGACTATGTTGAGCACTTAAGTCAACTAGGCTACTTCAATTTTTAAGAGGTCTAAATGACTCATATAGTCAGGCAAGACGTCAAATCCTTATGAAATCGACTGAACCTAGTCTAAATCAAGAATCTGCCATGGTTATTGAGCATGAGACTCAAAGAGGATCGTCAGGGCGTGACTCTGCAGGTCTCAACTCATTAATGGAGGGCAATGACATTACTGCACTTTGGAGTGCTAAAGGACCTCAGATGTAAAAACCTAGAAAAAATTTCAATATACAATGTAAATTATGTAAAATGAAAGGACACAGTAAGGAGAATTGTTACCAATTGATTGGATATCCAACATATTTCAAGGGCAGAAGGAAGCCAGTGGATAATTCAGCATATTTTGGTAATTCTGCACAATTAGGTAGTCATGGACATCATCAAGGAATGGGGAATAATTCAGGAAATGGACACACAGGTTATGGAATTGCACGACCATTGGGTCCAAGTGTTGATCATACCAATGCAGGGTATACAGGATCAACAGGTAGTTATGCAGGAGCAGAGAGAGATGCATGGTTGAGTATGCAAATGCCAATGCCATTCACTCCAGAGCAATATGATCAAATTCTGAAGATGCTACAGAAGAATAATACACCTAATGGAGATGAGCCAACAACTAATGCATCAGGTATAACTGGTCCTCTAATGCTTGCAAATGCAGTTAGTGTAACTTATTCTACTGATAGTAAAGTAAAGGGTGATAAGTGGATAGTTGATACAGGGGCAACGAATCACATGATTTCAAATAGTGAAATGATTTCTAAGCCTAAAGAGCGGTCTAAATCTATTGGTGAAAAAGTTCGTTTGCCAAATGGAGATAGCTTGGCCATTTCTTGTGTAGGAAGTTCTGAGTTAGATCAAGAGATTATATCCAATGTGCTTTGCATCCCAGGTTTTAAATACAATTTATTGTCAGTGTCGAAACTGGCTAGGGAACTAAATTGTTGTATGTTGTTCTTTCCTGATTTTTTCCTAATGCATGACCTTCACACTGGGAAGGTGAGGAGGACTGGTAGGTTGAAAAGAGATCTATACTATTGGCCTCACAATGATTAAAACAGGGTTCAAGCCTCAGCAACACTATGTGTGACCAATACTCTGGAACATTCCACACAAAATTCTACAATAGATGCACATAATAAAACATAATAGGTTACATAATAATATTGTCTGTCCTATTTGTCCTTTGGCAAAACGGACAAGATTTCCTGTTCCACAAAGTACTAGTAGAGTTTCTAAAGCATTTGATTTGATATATGGTGATGTATGGGGTCCTTATAGAATCCCTACCTATGATGGAAATAGATATTTTCTCACTCTAGTAGATGACTATAGTAGAATGGTTTGGATATTTCTGCTCAAACTTAAAAGTGATGTATCTACTGTAACAAAGGACTTCATGACTCTTGTAAAGACTCAGTTTAACAGTGAAATAAAGGTGTTCAGGTCAGACAATGGAACAGACTTCTTTAATTCTCATTGTGTAGATATGTTTAAGAGTGAAAGTGTGGTTCATCAAAGCTCTTGTGTTTACACACCTCAGCAGAATAGAGTGGTAGAGAGGAAACACATGCATATTCTTGAGGTTGCTAGAGCCATAAGGTTTCAAGGTAGCATTCCATTGAGGTTCTGGGGATTTTGGGTGCAAAATGCATTGTATCTGATCAACACAATCCCATCCACAACATTAGCAGGAAAGTATCCCTTTGAAATGTTCTATGGTCGATGTCACGACCCCAAATCCTAACAGGCCGTGATGGGGCCTATCGTGGAACTAGGCTAGCCAACCATCACTTTACTACGCTTTTGTTCAATCATAACACTTCACAATTAATAATAATCAAGCAACCATAGCAAAATTTATATAAATAAGTCTTAGCGTCCCCATAATATTCTAAACAACCTCCCAAGAACTGGAGTCAATAGTCATGAACATCTAAGAATAAATAAATCTAACTCTGCTAAAACTATGATATATGTATCTGAATCAAATGCTAAAACTAAATAAGGAAGGAAAATGGAGAAGTTATGGACGCTGGACAGCTACCTCGAAATTCCGTGAAAATGCTGCTATCAAACTGCATCAGCTACTGCTGCGAACTAGTACCTGGATCTGTGCACAGAGGCACAGGGAGTCTTTATGAGTACGCCAACTCAGTAGTAATGAAAATAAATCACAGTCTGAGTAATATAAACACACAGAACATGTACACAATTCCACAAACCAGTAAAACACCAAGTCACCACGTAGTATTCATCAAATAATGAGTTCGAAATCAGTTTTCAGAAAAACCTTCGAAACAAGTGCAATATCAGTATATCTAGTAAAGTTCTCAGTGAAAGCCAGTTTGAAAACGAAGTAAATCATAGTTTGAAAACTCAGTAAAATCTTTCATAAAACTGCCCCTCGGGCCAAAATCATTTATCGTAACCATTGCCCATCAGGCAACCTCACAATCACTCTGCCCATCAGGCAACCTCACAATCACTCTGCCCATCAGGCAAACTTACAATCACTCTTCATAAGCCCCGCGGACATCACTCAATCGGTACCGGCGCTCACTGGGGGTGTGTTACAGACTCCGGAGGGGCTCCTACAGCCCAAGCGCAATAATAAGCCACAACATGGCATAATTCACACACAATATAGGCCCGCAGCCTCACTCATATCATATCATCCTCACAATATAGGCCAGCAGCCTCACTCATATCATATCATCCTCACAATATAGGCCATCAACCTCACTCATATCATATCACAATATAGGCCATCAGCCTCACTCATTCAGACACTCTCAATTTGCCCTTCAGGCCATAATATACCGGGTTCTCGACCCAAAACAGTGTTTCATTTTCAAGAAGTAGTATCAAAATACTATGAGTGTCAAAACAATTTCACAAAAATGACTGAGTGAAAAATCATAACGTATCAGTGAGGAAAATAGTAAAACATAGCCCCCGAAGGGTAAACAAGTCGGCACTAGGCCCCAAACACGGCTTACAGCCCAAAACATATCATAATGTATACATACTAATTAAGCAAAGGCTTAAAAATCGGTTTCGCAACTCAATAGTCGCCTAAATAGGAAAGATGTTTCCAAAGTTTCCACCTTTTCATTTCAAAACCCGTGAAAGGGTGCATAGTCCGGGGTTTCATACCCTCAGGACAGGATTTCAAGACATTACTTACCTCAAAACTAGCCCGGAATTATTCCGCAATACGCTTGCCTCTCGAATCAACCTCTGAAGACTCCAAATCTACCAAGTTCAGTTTTTTATCATCAACATATGTTTACGGAATAATTTCCAATTGAAAAATATCGAATTTAACTCAAAAATCCGAAACCGGTCAAAACTTGACCCCCGGGCCCGCGTCTCGAAACTCAGAATATTTTATAGAAAAGTGTTCTTCTTCTTCTCACGAGTCCGTACATATAATGAACACCAAAAACGGAGTTCGTTTCACCCCTCAAATCGACCCTTGAAGGTCTCATAATCTCAGGCCCCAAAATCCTATTTTTCTACTATTTTTCATGAATTAAAGGCTGGGATTATGGTCTATAATCACCCATAATCGAGTTTTAATAATCAAATTGCTTACCTCTGTAATTCCCACTGATTTTCTCCTTCAAAAGTCGCCCAAAAAGCTTTACTCCGCTCAACAATGGTGTAAAGGAGGGTTTAAGTCGCGAAGGGTTTATTATTTAACTGCCAAGTTATTCATGCATTGCGATCGCGGATGTACTCACGCGATCGCGAAGAACAAATCTCCCCGGCCCACAGAAGACCATACGCGATCGCATATAAGCCACGCGATCGCAATTCAATGGAACCTCGACCCACGCGATCGCAACCATTCTCACGCAATCGCGAAGAACAACTGACTCCACTCCCCACGCGCCTGGCTAACTCTACGCGATCGCGATGAACCCCACGCGATCGCACTGAACTGACCTCCAAAGCTACGCGATCGCGACCCTTATTCCGCGATCGCGCTGAACAAATTCACCCTGGTCCATTTTAACCCTACGCGATCGCACACCTACCTATGCGATCGCAGTGAATAACCTTCAGCTGTGAAAACACCAGAAACAGCAGTGTTTTTAAGTCCAAAAATGCCCGTTAACCACCCGAAATCAATCACGAGCCCCTCGGGACCCCAATCAAATATGCCAACACATCCCATAACATCATTCAAACTTAGTTGCACTCTCAAAACACCAAAACTAACATCAAAACACCAAATTTACATCGAATTCTAGCCTAAGAACTTTGATATTTCTAAAATCCACCAATGATGACGAAACTATTCAAAACAACTCTAATTGACCTGAAATTTTGCAGACAAGTCCAAAATAATATTACGAACCTGTTCCAACTGGCGGAATTCCATTCCGACCCCGATAGCCTATTTTCCACTGCCGACCGGAATCGCCAAAAACTAACTTTCACCAATCCAAGCCTAATTCTACACCGGACATCACAAAATTATTCTGAACACACTCCTAAGTCCCAAATCACCTAACGAAGCTATCCGAGCCATAAAATCTGCATTCCAAGGTCGTTTGCCAATAAGTCAACTCTCAGTTGACTTTTCTCACTTCAAGACTAGTTTTAAAGACTGAATGACTAAACTCTCACTACAACCATTCTGATTTCAAGCCTACCAAATCTAACACATCAATTACAGTATAACCAATCTAGAACAAGTCAATAGCAACAATAATAATGCAAATTCTACGGAACGATCGACCGGGTCGTTACAGTCAACCACCTAGATTGCGGCATTTCAGGGTTCTAGGAAGACTATGTTATGCCACTGTTACTGATAGAAGTAACAACTTTGGAGTTAGAGAAGAACCAACAGTACATATAGGATACTCATCTACTCAAAAGAGTTATAGACTATATGGTCTCACTAATAAAGTTTTTTTTTGTAAGCAGGGATGTCACTTTCAAGGAATACTTTTTTCCTTTCAAGACAACAACATCCACAAACAGGAGGTCTAATGTTGAGCAGGTTATTGATACTGATGATGCTTTCATCATAGATCCTAACTTAGGAACCTCAGAGAGAGTTCCTGATTAAGTAGTCGCACCTCTACCTTCTCTTGAGAGTACCTCAGCTCCTAACCCTGACATTCTGGCCCTTTAGGCTTTGCAGCAACCTCACCTCACATCACCTCCTACAGCAGTGTTGCCACACCCAACTATGGCTCTTTTACATGATTTTCCAGAAGAGGGACTTAGGAAGTCTACTAGGACTTCCAAACCTCCTGGCTGGCTCAATGATTTTGTTCATGGAATGCCAAAAGCTGGCCCTTCTACTGCTTTGGGTTCCAGCTATCCCATGTACGCCTACATGTCCTGTGCTTCATTGTCTCCACCTTACTTCAAGGCACTTTGCTCCTTCTCAGCTGTCACAAAACCAACTTTCTACGCTGATACTCTTCGAGATTCCAAGTGGATTGCAGCCATGGATGCAAAACTACATGCTCTACAGGACAACCGCACATGGAGTTTAGTTTCCTTACCACATGACAAGAGGGCTATTGGGTGTAAATGGGTGTTTAAGGTGAAGTACAATGCCAAAGGGGAGGTAGAAAGGTATAAAGATTGCTTAGTGGCCAAAGGTTACACACAATAGGAGGGTTTTGAATACCAAGAGACTTTCTCCCCTATGGTGAAAATGGTCACAGTAAAGACTGTTTTGTCTATAGCTGCTATGAAAGGATGGAAGTTGCACCAAATGGATGTCTTCAATGCATTTCTTCAAGCTGATTTGCTGGAAGAGGTGTATATGACTCTACCCCCTGGTCTTCTAGGTGAAGGGGATCCTCCTAGAGTTTGCAAGTTTCAGAAATCATTGTATAGGCTCAAGCAGGCCTCTAGACAATGGAACTTGAAGCTTAGTGAAGCCCTCTCATCCTCAAGCTTTGTACAGAGTCACCATGACTATTCCCTCTTTAGTAAGCAGTATGGTTCTGACTTAGTCATTATCCTGATCTAAGTAGACGACCTCTTAATCAATGGATCCTCTCCTCGGTTAATTCAGGATGCTAAAAATATGCTACAACATCACTTCAAGATCAAGGACCTGGGGGAGATGAGATACTTCCTTGGTCTTGAAGTTGCAAGGAGCAAACATGTCATTCTAGTTTGTCAAAGGAAATGCACTCTTGACCTTATTGCCACACTTGGACTTGCAGTAAACCAGTCTGCACACCTCTAGACACAAGCCATAAGCTCACTAGTGCAGAGTATGATCAAGCCAATGCACATGGAAATCCAGACACTGATGAGTTGCTTAGTGATCCATGCAACTATCAGAAATTGGTTGGGAAGCTGATGTACCTCCCCATGACAAGGCCAGATATCAGTTATGTTGTACAGAACTTAAGCCAGTTCATGCACAAGCCAAATAAGTCACATAAGGAAGGAGCATTGAGGGTGGCAAGATACTTGAAGAATGCACTTGGTTTGGGGATTCTACTGTCATCCCAGTCTTTTGTCAACTCACAGTATATTGTGATGCAGAGTGGGCCACATGCCCAATGACTAGGAGGTCAGTGAGTGGGTTTGTAATAAAGCTGTGTGACTCTCTTATCTCTTGGAAGTCTAAGAAATAAAATACAGTGTCAAGAAGCTGAGTACAAAAGCATGGCCAATGCAATAGCAGAAGTGGTCTGGTTAACAGGGTTGTTCAAAGAGCTGAATATGGACTTGAAACTTCTCGTGAAGCTGTATTGTGACAGTAAGGCAGCCATTCAAATTGTTGTCATTCAACCATCTATCATGAGAGGACCAAACATATCGAGATTGACTGCCATTTCATTCGAGAAAAGATTCAACAAGGACTAATTCAGAAATCACATATTCCTACAAACTTGCAAATTGTAGATATACTAACCAAAGGACTGGGGAAGGCACAACATGTCTTTCTATTGTCCAAGCTGGGAGTGTACAACTTATTCACAGTACGCAGCTTGAGGGGGGTGGGGGGTGTTGAGGATATAAACACAAGGGTAGTTAAGTAGTTAGAATGTAAAGGGTAATTATGTAATTTATGCATTAGTTAGTTTAGGTGGTTAGTACAGTGTATTAATATTGTTGCTTTATTCTTCAATAATACAGTTCCCAATTTCTCTCCGTCTCTCTTCTCTTTGCTAACCGTGTCTAAGCTCAAGCTCAAGCTTTCATGGCAGTCTTCGACAAGGTCGCTCCCGAGTTGAAATTAAAAAAAATAAAAATTTAAAAACGATAGATAAGAGAAATAGTTGGTCTTTGAAGTCTTGAAGCTTTCGCTATGACTTGAAAGTGCAGTCGAATTGCATCTGCTTATGAATTTCCTCTTGGAAAATGGATAAAGTTTTCTCACGGGCATTAATCATTTATTTGAACTGTTGAGCAAATAATCTATGGGGATCATAGTATTTCAATGAGTTTCAAATAGATGGATTTGATTTTTACCTTTGAATCAATTATATTTGACGAAAATTTATGGAGTATAACAATTCGACAGGGACCATCTATATAATAACCGGTTTGACCAAGCTTCTTAACGAGGCAAAAGTGTTTTTTTTTTCTTTCAAAAAAGTACTTTATTTCAAAACTTGAAGTGTTTGGCCACACTTTTTTAAGTTGAAAAAAGTGTTTTTGGCCATAAGTAAAAGCGATTTTGGAGAAGCTGAAAAAATAACTTCTCCCCAAAAGCAGGAGCATAAGCAGTTTGCATTTTTGCCATACCAAAAATATCCTTAATAAAATATTATAAATACCAAAATAGCCTTACTACTTTAAGCCTAATATTTAGGATATTGGACCTTCTCTTCAGCAAGCAAATCACGGTTCTCTCAAGCAATAGCTTTACTATCTTAGGGTTTCTCCCTCATGTCAACAGCAAATCGCTTCAACAGCAACGGAGCAAGGGAAATTGTTGATCAAACTTGAAATTTTTTCAATCAAACTGCATTTGTTAAATGATTCTTGATTATTTAAATCTATCTTAAAAGAATAAAGTACTTTTTAATTTATTTTGTTCATATTTTACTTAAATAAAATGAAAAAACTTAATTGTTCTCTTGATAATAAATATTTATGATTATTTATCTACTTATATAATATTAGTTGCTACGCAAATCTATTCATGTCCTTATTTGTAATTTGATACTTAAAAGTACTTTTGAAAAGCCGAAAACAAATTATTGCTCAAAATTACTTTTCAAATTGATTAGCCAAACACAAACTACTTCTTTCCAAAAATATTTTTTTTAAAAATATTTCTCAAAATAAGCTGATTTTTCCAGCTTGGCCAAACGGGTTATAAAGTTGGAATGTTATGTGTACGTTTTCTTTGAGAAATCGACAAGTTTAGCTATTTTACTTGGTGAAAAACCGAAATGAGCTTTTGGTAGTTTGTCCCTTTAACAAAAAAGCTAGAAAAAAAAATTGTATGGCTAATTCCATATATGAAGGTGACAATGATCTCCACAAACAATAGTGATTAGTTTCCTGTCCAGTCATCTTTATTCCAGCAAAGAACAGTTGCAATAAATTTTAGGTAGATGTCTAAAAGTAGTAAGATTTTCGGATTAATTCTTACAAAAGTTGTTCAACTGATTACTCAAACCAATAAGTGAAAACGTTGAACATCAAATTGCTACTCTTTCACGAAGAACTACTTTTGGAACAAGAGTTGGTTATTGTCTAATTTACATTCTTCTCTTTGAATTTATAAGGCTATTTTAGTTTGAAACGTTTTCAAATATGTTTGACACCCTTTATTCTTATATTATACAGTTATCACATTACAATTTCTTTTAAAGAAATGTCCAAATGGGAGCGAAGTTTTCTACTGTTAGTTCAATATCTTTTTCCTATTATCAATAGTATGATATATAATTAAATTACCATGTGACCTGGAGGTCACTAGTTCAAACCGTAAAAATAGCTTCTTATTGAGATACAAAGTAAGAATATGTACAATAAATCGTTGTGATTCGGTCTTTCTCCGAACCCCACAAATAACGAGAGCTTAGTGCATCGAACTGCCTTTATGATTACTTCTTATGCTATTAAATACCGTCATAAAATAGAAAGGGGCGAGTACTTTTTGGGGTGGAGTTGACCCGTACGTAAATTCCAGAGTTTTCATTGGATTGATTTGGAGTCCCTTCACAAGTTATATCTTACATTCACCAGTTGCATGTACTCGATCTGTTCAATAGCAATAGTTGATCAAGAAGAAGCTTTTACACCGTTACAATCCAAATCGAAGCCGACATCAATAATCGAGGCCAGAAAAGGATAGACTCCGAAATAACGTTGGTATAATTTAATAGCGGAAAGGGCAAGATATCCGCGACGTGTCGAGGGTTATAGCGTGAATTTTGGAATGGATTAATCTACGGCGGTTAATCAGATGTTAATATGATTTCCTACTATAATTAGAAATGTACCTTATTTAGAACTCATCTACTATATAAAGAGGAATCTCATTCATTTGTAATCATTATTCTCTGACAAAATATACACACTCGTTATTCTTTTGCTACTTTACTTATTGTTCATCAGAATTGCTCTATCATTTACTATTCTACTTCGAGATTGTCTCAAATCGAGGTCGAGATTTTACTTACATACTGGTTTGATTTATTTATTGTCTAATACATTTGTTTAATTCCTTGTTTACCAATTGGTATTATATTGAATCAAATTACATATCCGAAGTAGTTTAATAGCTAATACTGTCTAGGAGACGAAAAAAAAGTATGCAACACAAATCGACTTTGACCTTAGATATTTCTTGTTTTAAGAAAAAAGAAAAAATTGCAGTTGGACTAAGTCTATGTCATGACTCGTGCCCCTGGGTAATTTGTGTGAGCTTTCATATATAGTTGACTGGGAAGATTGATCTCATGTCATCAATGGCCTGTGGTTGTAAAACTCTGATTTTTCATTTATGTTTTTAAAATCATATTTTACATGGCAACTACCTCCGGTTTAAAATAAGTGATTTTTTTTATATTTTCACACAAATTAAGAAATCCACTCTTTAGCATTAATTAACAATAAAATTGATCATACTATCTTTTAATATCTCACATAAATATTCCTAACACATATTTCAACACTATTTACTCCAAGAGCAGTGTAGAAAAAATAATAATTCATTCATTCTTAAAATATTTAAAAAAATTACTTATTTTGGACCAAAAAAAAGGATCAAAAAATCATTTATTTTAGACCGGAGGAAGTAGTGTTTACAGATTTTCCCGCAGACCAAGACCATTATTATGATGCTTTGTTTAATAAGAAAATGGCAGAAGAAAAGTTGAATCATTCAATTCCAACCACAGTTTACCTTATACAGAAATCCGCATGAGGGAGTGTCACTTTCTTATTATTTTAATTTAATTCATACTAGCTATTCTATTATATACTAGTATTAAGTTGACCAGGTCACTTAATCACAATTATTCCTAAGTCCTAACAAAAAAGAATTGCAGCTGATGACTGGAAAAAGTTTACTTATTCCGGTACAAATATTTTCAGAGGAGAAATTAATTTTTCATAACATCAGTTTGATTTATATTTTTCTTTATTGCAAATAATAATGGTTATCTAATGTTTACGTAGGTTTTGAAAGGGAATCAAAACCCTTGGTCTAGCACTAGTAGTTAGGTGTATGTTTAATTAAAGGTAGTCAAAGTGAATACTATATATATGTACAGTTACACATTTATGCATTTTTTAGATGAAATAACAGAACATTCTCTAGAACTTTCTTCTCTCTCTCTGCACTCTTTCTTCTTCTTCATTCTAAGAACAGTTCGATCCTTCCTTTCAATATGGTATCAGAGCCATAGATCTATGGCGTTTTTCGAGCTGATTCTTTGAGAAATCTGAGATTAATGCAGATATAATCTCTCAATTTCCTTGGAGAAGTAAGAGATTAAGAGAGCTTCGTCAAAATATGGGGAATTCGTTTAGAGTTTGCAATTTGTATTATAATTTGCAAATTCCGGTAAAGTAAAAGGTTTTCCTTGAACAATTGATGTAATTCTACCTTCGAACCACTGATTTCAAGCCTCGATAATGATGAACACAATTGTTGAGACCGGGAAGGACGACAGAGAAAAGTTCACAGACATTCATCCAAGGCATCATCTGTACTTGCACCCCTCAGGCAGTCCAGGTAATATGCTGATTCCTCAACAGCTAACAGGAATAGAAAACTATACGACTTGGAGTAATTCTATGCGAGTAGCTTTATTAGCTAAAAATAAGCTAGGGTTCATAGATGGAAAATGTCGGAAAGAGTAGTATAATGGTGATTTAGAACACGAATTGGAGAGGTGCAATTCCTTTGTGTTATCCTGGATAACTAATTCAGTATCAAAAGAGCTAGCAAATGGCATAATGTATTCAACCAATGCCTATAGCGTTTGGACAGGCCTAAAGGAAAGATTTGATAAGAAGAATCTCACTAGAGTTTATCAACTACTCAGAGAAATTTGTACCACCAGTCAAGGAAGTTTATCAGTATCAGAATATTACTCAAAACTAAAATGTGCATGGGATGAATATTGGTCGATGGTACCATTGCCTTGTGATTGCACAAAGCATAAGGAATATGCTAGACATATGGAACAACAAAGACTAATACAATTTATGATGGGTTTAAACGAGTCATATGCACAGGCAAAGAGTCAAGTTCTACTGATTGTCCCTGTTCCCACTCTCAATCAGGCATACAACATGATAATGCAAGATGAAAGCCAAAGAGTGCAGTCAAACATGATATCTCGGGTAGCACCAATGCTGTAGCAACTTGATCTGAATGATCCTACAACCTTAGCCTCCATTCAGAATAGTAGATTCAGAAAGAACAATGGAAACAATGTATTACAGTGTGATTATTGTCACTTGAGGGGTCACAAGAAAGAGAATTGCTATAAGCTAATAGGATACCCATCCAACATGTTCAACAAACGGTGGCGCTTTGACAAGGGAAATGCAGGAGGAAACATGGGACCTAAAGCTAACAATGTGAGCTGTATTGAGGAATCTGAAGGAATCAGTTCAAGAGGAAGCACATCAGGGCCCATCAACATACCATTTTTTACTCCAGAACAGTACCACCAACTATTGAAGTCAATTGACAAACAACCAACAACAACAAATGCAAAAGCAAATATGACAGGTATAGCTGATCTCCTTAATGCATGCTTCTCTGTAGGTTCTGAAACTAACTCCTGGGTTATAGATACTGGTGATTCGAATCATATGGTTTCTAGCTTGGACATCTTGACTGAATCCCATTCTGTGGCCTCTAACTCCAGTAAAGTACATTTACCTAATGGAAATACTACATCTGTAACACATACAGGATCATTAATTCTTCCTAATGACCTAGAATTGTATAATGTTCTTTATGTTCTTAACTTCAAATACAATTTTCTATTTGTTTCAAAACTAACTAAAGAACTGAAATGTTGTGCATTATTCTTCCCTGAATTCTGCATTTTTCAGAACCTCTACAATGTCAGAGTGAGGGAGATTGGTAAGGAGAAGGATGGCCTTTACATTCTTCAACCTGCCAAGATACCACCACCTGTCAAAGTACCTGAAATATCTCCAGCCCCTGTTCTCAACTCTTCTGTACCTCTAGCAGTTCCAACCTCTACTATTTCTGTCCCAGAGTCATCTAATGTTTCATCAAAGTCATGTTCACAATCTTCCATTTGGCACCAAAGATTTGGCCATGCTCCAGTAGCAGTTTTACAAAAAATTCCTTCATTAAAGAATCATTTGGTAAATAAAGACAGTCTAGAATATATTGTTTGTCATTTAGCAAGGGAAACTAGATTTCCTTTTCCTACTAGTGCAAAGAAAACTATATGTCCTTTTGATCTTGTACACATGGATGTTTGGGGTCCTTATAGACAATGTACTTACAATGGATACAAGTATTTCCTTACCATTGTAGATGACTATTCTAGAATGACATGGATTTACTTGATGAGAATGAAACGTGATGTCTTTCTTTTAATCAAATCATTTCTTACTCTTGTCAAAAACTAATCTTCTGCTTCAATTAGGATCATAAGATCAGATAATGGACTTGAATTCTTTAATTCTCAGTGTTAAACAATTTTCTCATCAATTGGTATTATACACCAAAGCTCTTGTGTTCACACTCCACAGCAAAATGGAGCAGCAGAAAGAAAGCATAGACATTTACTTGAAATGGGTAGAGCACTTAGGTTTCAAGACCATGTACCATTAAAATTCTGGGGGGAATGTATCCTAACTGCAGCCTTTCTCATTAACAGACTACCATCCCCAATCTTGTCTGGAAAATCTCCTTATGAGGTTTTTCATGGTCATCCTCCAAAACTTGACTTCATTAGAGTATTTGGATGTCTTTGTTATGCTACCACCCTCCATAACTTTGACAAGTTCTCACAAAGAGCCATACCTGCTATCTTCATGGGTTATTCACATTCTCAAAATGGTTATAAATTATACAACATTCACACTAGTACCGTCTTTGTCAGTAGGGATGTTTCTTTCAGAGAATCGGTGTTTCCATTCAAGTACCCTAAATCTACTTTCCTACATACTTTATCTTCTAGCTCATCCCCTACATTTCCTGTTAGTGTTCCAAATGTTCCTTTCCCACTTCTATGCAATCTTCGCCGCCTACAACTCTGGATTTAAGTTCCCCTTCAACTTCTTCTGACTATCCCTTATCTCCACTTCCTATGTCATCTTCACCTCACTCCACATCTATTTTTCCTATTCCTTCTCTTATCCCAGCACCACCTCTTGTCTTATCTGATTATCCTTCAACCTTGTCTTCAGATCCATCACCCCATGATCTGCCACCTACCCCTGCAGCTCCTTTAAGGAAATTTGGCAGAACTTCTAAACCACATTTATGGCTTACATATTTTGTTCACCAAGTCAAACCTTCATCCTCCACACCTTATTCCATCACTGATTCCATCAACTACTCTTCCTTATCCCCTTCTTATCAAACCTTCTGTATTCTTTTTCTTCTATCATTGAACCTACCTCTTTTGATCAAGTTGTTACTGACAGCAATTGGATACAAGCTGTGAAACTTGAAATTCAAGCACTTACAGACAACAATACTTGGGAGTTAGTGTCTTTACCAGTAGGGAAGTCTCCCATAGGTTGCAAGTGGGTTTATAAAGTCAAGTACAGAGATGATAGATCTATGGAGAGATATAAATCCAGGTTAGTGGATAAAGGGTTCACTCAGCATGAAGGTCTAGATTATCATGAGACCTTCTCCCCCGTAGCCAAAATGGTCACAGTCATGTGTGTGGTTGCCTTAGCTACTCAGTATGGTTGGCCTTTGTTCCAGATGGATGTTTATAATGCATTCCTCCAAGGTGATCTTTCAGAGGAGGTTTACATGTCTTTACCTCAAGGTTTTGGTAGTCAGGGGGAGACTAGAGTGTGTAGACTACTCAAGTCCATGTATGGTCTAAAACAGGCCAGCATGCAATGGAACCTGAAGCTGACTTCAGCTCTTATAGAATCTGGTTTTAGTCGAAGCAAGATGTACTACTCCTTATTTACCAAAAGGAGTTGTAGGGATATAGTGATCATACTAGTATATCTGGATGATCTAATACAAGATGCCAAAAGGATTCTGAATGGTAGTTTCAAGATGAAAGACTAGGAGAGCTAAAAAAATTCCTTGGTATTGAGTTTGCAAGATCACATAAAGGCATAGTTATGAACCAAAGGAAATATGCTTTAGAGCTTATCTCAGAATGTGGCTTAGGGGGAGCAAGACCAGTTACATTTCCATTAGACCAGAATGTGAAGTTAACTAGTGTGGCATATGACAAACTGTTTGGGAAGCAGGAGAATGATCATGAGCTTGAAGACACAAGACAGTACCAAAGGCTGATTGGGAAACTTCTATATCTGGCAATCACAAGACCATATATCTCCTTTGCAGTTCAAACTCTAAGCCAGTTCATGAATGCACCTAAACAGTCTCACTATGAAACAACTCTAAGAGTAGTAAAGTATGTGAAGAACAGTCCAGGAAAAGGTTTGTTGATGAGAAACAAGCAGAGTGGAAAGATTATGGCATTTTGTGATGCTGATTGGGCAACATGCCCAATAACCAGAAAATCAGTAACATGCTATTGCATAAATCTTGGAGATTTTATGGTTTCCTGGAAATCCAAGAGGCAGAGTGCAATTTCAAGAAGCTCGGCAGAAACAGAATGCAGGAGCATGGCTACAACTGTAGCAGAATTGGTATGGTTACAAGGACTACTAGAAGAGATAAGTATGAAAGTTGACTTGTCAATGGAGTTATATTGTGACAATAAAGCAGCCGTGCAGATTGCATCTAACCCTATGTATCATGAACGTACAAAGCATATAGAAATTGGCTGTCATTTTGTTAGAGAAAAGTTGCAAGCAAGAATGATAAAAACATCTCATGTGCCAAGCAAGGAGCAGGTAGCAGATATATTGACCAAGGCACTTGGCAAGCAGCTACACAGTGAAATGGTTAGCAAGTTGGGCATGATAAACATTTTTCATCACACAACTTGAGGGGGAGTGTTGAAATTAACATATGTAGTATATAGTTGTACATAAGCAATAGTGTTTGTACATAATTGACTAGTATTAGTCTAGCACTAATAGTTAGGTGTATGTTTAATTAAAGGTAGTCAGAGTGAATACTATAAATATGTACAGTTACACATTTGTACACTTTTTAGATGAAATAACAGAACACTCTCCAGAACCTTCTTCTCTCTCTGCACTCTTTCTTCTTCTTTATTCTAAGAACAGTTCGATCCTTCCTTTCAATAACATTCCCGCAGAACAAAGCAATATATTACATTTTCTCTCTTAAGCGTTCAATACTCTGTTGCTCAATTCATATTTTCAATAGCATACTCATTTCGTTCGAGGGCTACCTAACTCAAAGGCCAAAGCCGCATATCATATTTGGTTTGCTCTATTTTTATTTACAGTCAATTTCTAATATCAATTTACATATTTCTTAGGTTGTGCCAAGTGAAATCACATATCCTTAAAACCACTTATAAATTTAATTGTTATCCGATTTTAAGGGTAAACACCACCAAAGGATATGGTGCAGTGGATGAGGTTGTTCCTCTCTTAACTAGAGGTCTGGAGTTCCAGTCCCGGGTATGGAAAAATCTTTGATAGAGAGTGTTTCTCCCGAATGGGGCCCTACCCGTCACGAATTGTATCCGAATATAATCGGACTCCGATACGGATATCGGACACCGAATGAAAAACCAAAAAAATAATAATTTTCAGACATGAATATTGTGGCCTTTTGAGATGGGCAAATTCTACTATTGAAGAGCGAAGACAAAAACTTCTTTTTCTATATTTTGAGGATCAGAATAAATTGTTGAAAAGGGGAAAGAGAGAAGAGCAACAACTTCTCATAAAATTTTAACATGCATCCAAGGTAAGTGATCGTTGAAATTAAGTTTATTCCACCAAATTAAAAACATATTTATACAGTGTTTCAAGATTAATGGAAAATTAGCATAGCTCATATATTCACCACATCTTTCAGTTCCAGGGTGCCCATATCTCCTGTAACCCAAACCAAACAAATCGCAGAACATAAAGGCAAAAAAAAAAAGAAAAAAAAAAAAAAGGAAAAAGATTTAAATGTTTTCCAAATTCAACTACATACCACCAGAAACCTAAACAGAACATCAACTAATACTGATGCTATATTTTTTTTTAAAACTTACTTTCTCTAATTCACTTCTGCGGACCTTGGTGAAGCGTAAAGATAACTCGGCAACGGACTTGCCCTCGGCGATTTCATCGGAACCTCCGGCAAACGATTCCCGTTGCTATCATAATAAATCACGCCGGAGAAATCCAACGGCTGACATTTATCCCCCATCAAAATACCTCTCTGCCACAGTCCTCCATCTCCAAAATCCTCATCAACCAGCTCCCCTTCAGCTTTTTTCTTGTGCCTCAAATTAATCGCCTTGTTACTAATCGTCGCGAAAAACTTCCTCGGCTTAGCCAACGGCGACTTAGGCGAATCGCCCCCGAGTTTTTGGATTTTAATTCCTCGGCTAGCTTTTTTCAACCACAAAGCTAACAAAGACATCGAACCAATAAAGTTCACCATAAGCCGCTTTGACGAGCCCGCTATCGCCGTAGCCGTGGCCCGGCCCGGAGTTCGTGGTGGTGTTAGCAGAACCATTTTCCTCTGTTTTTGGTTTTTGCTCTAATGAATTGTGAGCAACTGGTGAAAGAGGTGGAAAAGAGTTTGAGCTATTTATAACAGAGGGTGATCGAGGTGGTTAACCGAAAATAGCCGGTAACTGGTTTACACGAAATTTGACTTTCGGATTACGATTTTGGATTTTGTTTTATTTTGGAAATTTCTTAATTGTGTGCACAAGTGGGTTTTCTTTAAAATATTAAAAAGTCTCAGATTATATGATAATGTAGTTTGCCAAGAACTCAAGTTCAACGGTTTTGTTGCGTTTTAAATAATTTAATTTTGTTTTCATAATTAAAAGTTGGCGCTTTATTGCATAGAACCGGAGGCATTATAAATATTAAAAAAACGTGTATACGTATAAATTAGGATTAAAGTTGCATAAATTTTATATAAATATTTTATTTAAACCCAGTTGACAATTACTATTTTACGACTAAAATTATGTACTTTTAAAATAAATCCACTTTCACAAAATCTTGAGTCCGCCACAAATTATTTTGCCATATTAAGAGTTCAAATAATTGTGGATATAAATAATTCATTTTCTAATAAATAATAAATACTCGGTACACAATTCAAATCGAAGACTTAAGCATTTAGAAAGGTCAGTTATTGGCTTCCTTATTAATTCATCATTTTTATCATATTATTGCTTCAAAAATTTTAAACTATTTAAGTTCCGTGTCAGTTATAGAAAAAAGGATCGTGGATTTAGGCAAAATGAAGAATTGAAGATAAAATAGTCAATATTACAGTAATCAAGATACTATTTCAACAAAATCTTATACATATATGGACAAAAACTTGCAATTTATCTTATATAGGTAAGTAATTTATTTTAAATTTATCCTATAAAGGTAAGTGAACTATTATGAGGCCAATGTCATTTAAATTTGAACTTTGTACAAATTTGATACAAAGTGAAATTTTGAATACAAATTAAGAACACGTTTTGTCAAAATAAATTTGGATTTTATTTAACAAACACATATTTGACCATAGATTTTGTCTATAGTTTGGCAAAATTCTAAATCTTAAATCCCAAATCCTAAAATCAACTCAATAGTTGGTTTTGTGCCAAAATATCACTATTACATTTTTTAAAAATTGCCCCAAACTTTTGTATTTTATAAAAAAGGCCACCATTCAATAGTTTATAACAATGTTGCTTCGTCGTCTCGATCATCTGATAGTGTATCATGTAGTTCATTATAAAAATGATAATTTGCACCAAATTTATTTATGTTCACGACTATGATTTGCGATAATATAACGAATGTTATTGATAATGGTATTGTTGGGTATTTGTGATAGTTTTTAGAACTTGTGGGTATTGTATTGGTAAAAAATAGACTTCACACGTGTAATATTTCTGATGACAAGGCGATCCATGTGGAGCAATAAAAACATGACAATTGGTCACAAATTTACAAAGAGGTACGGGACAAAGAGGAACGGAACAACATACCCACGAGACAATTAGATGCGGGAGCCTCAGTCTAATTGAGGAGTTAGAGAGACACGGTCAGAATGAACCGAGGTAGAATAAAGGGCGGATTCAAAGATCTTCAATCAATGAGTCAAACGTTACATAATCTTCACGCAACAATTACGATTACCTATTGTAACGTTACACTAATGATATTTTTAGTCATTAATGCTCAATCATTAAGAAGAGTAGGCGTTATATTAAGAAATTCTTTATAAAAGAGAGTAAAATACCACTTGTATAGACACGTTCGAACCACTACTGAAATACACATACTCTTGCGCATTCTTATTGCTTTCTTATTACAAGTCTAATTATTGGCTAACTTTTTTGGTTATCATAAGCCCGTGTACTTCTTAAAATAGCTTTGGGCACAAAATCTAATCATTTGGTTTTTTATTTTTTTCAAAATAAATTTTGGAAATATGTTTTGAAAATTTATATCCAAACACATTTTTATCTTCAAATCAAATTTCACACGTATTAAATTTTTCAAAATAAATTTGAGAATCTACGGTCAACCGCTAAATAATCCAACCATTTTGCAACTCCAATGCCTCCTCTTTGAACGGCATAACTTGTTTATCCATTAACAACTTTCGCAAGTATATTTATCACACAATAATGAAACAAAATATTCATTGATAGCCTTTTTGACTTGTTAGTAATGGTAAACATTAATATTTTTGTAAGTTTCATAAAAAATTCTACCTAATAAGTAATAACTATTGTCGGCATAATTTTTATTTCAACTCATGGATTTATGACACTTCTACGACATGTGTTATTTAGGCTACGAAGAATTTTTAAAGTAATTATAAAAAACAACAACAAAGAGGTGGCTTATATATATTAATAAAGAAAGAAGGAAAACTGAAGTTTGAATTTTATAGCAAAACTTGAAATAAATTATATAGCATATTTCTTATTTTCAAATTGTGACACACATAACCTTATTTTAACGAAATGACAAATTTCGTCCCTTGAGACAAATTTTGTATAATTATTTAAATCTTGCCGGAGATATCTAATCTAGAAAAATATTATCATCTTTTATGCACTTGTTCTTTTGGTAGATATATACTTGCATTAAATATTTACATCAAATAAAATAATTAAACATAAAAATCAATAATTATATTAAAATGTATAAAACTTAACCATAATTCAATTTTACAAGGTATTTATAAAGATATACTCCCGCCGGTCCACTTTAATTGTTTTTTTGTCTTTTTTTGTGGTCTATAATATTTGATTTTTCCTAGATATCAAGAAGGGATTAACTTTTTTTTTCCTCAAGTTACCCTTGAAGTAAAGAGTCTTAGTGTATGTGTTAGTATATTTTTAACGAACAAATTAAAGAGATAATAAAATTAATATGGTCAATTTTATTGTAAATTAATGTTAAAACGTGAATTCCTTAGTATGTGTGAAAACAACCAAAAATCAATTAAAGTGTAGCATAGGAGTATACTTTATATTCATTAATTTGATTTAAACATTTGATAAGAGAAAATTTTCACTCGTTCTTTTGTTTCTCCTTCATAAAGGGTTTTCCTATAATGGCCATGATCAGTTGATTCGAGGGTGGGCAAATAAGGCTTAGTTAATCGTATCACTATCGAGTCAACTTAAACAAGTATAACTTGACCCGATTAGAATGGTTCATTTTTTGCTATATATACAGTTTCACAAATAAACTGTCCAAAACCAAGTATTTTACATGTCTCTTCATAATAATTGTTACGGAGAAATTACCAATACAAATTGAATGAAGTTAAGATAATGTTACGATATGGATGGGTAGAATCCAAATAGATCGGATTAGTTCGATTTTTATCAAAATCAAATCAAACTAATTATATCGGTTTGGATTGGTTCCTTTTGTCGGTTTTCGATTTTTTTTTGTTATATGAATATTATTCCAATCTTACTTTGTTACATGAATCTTATTAAAGATTTTGATAAGCGAATATATATTTAATAAATATTGAAAAAATTGACAAACATATTAACATATTCTAATGGTTTTTAGTTACACGTGATAGTTATTTTCTTAGTTGTCTAACAATCATTACACATGATAGTTACTTTTTTAGTCTCTAATAATAATTTTTGTTAATGTACGCTTTCAAGGTTAACACATGAGAGGATCCAAAATATTTTAATATTTTTTAAAGAAAATTCAATATAAAGTATTAATATATATATATATATATATATATATATATATATATATATATATATATATATATTTTGTCGGTTTGGTTCGAGATATTTACCCAATACCAAACCAAGTCAAACCAAACTTAGTCGGGTTTTTTAACCGATTTAACTTAGGCTTTCGGCTTGGTGCGGTTTTTCGGTTCGGTTTGAACACCCCTATAGATGGGGATTAAAAAAATCCATTTTCATCCCTTAAATAATATTTAAATTTAATGACTTGAAAATTTTGTTTAAATTGTCAAGTTGCAAAGATCTTAATTCTTTCCCTTTTTTCATTGAATTAATAAAATCCAAGGAATGGAGAGGGCTTCGTATCTATCAATTCTATGAATGAGCAATTGTCACTGTTTATAAGACCATCGGTGTTGGGAATACTGCTTCACTTATGTCTGCTGTGATAATCATAATCCTACCTTTATTTATATTTTTATTGCTGATAGGGTTGGAAGGAGAACAATTTTTCTTGAAGGTGGTATATAAATGTTCATCTGTCAAGTATTTTATTATGATTTCTTCAGCAGTTAAATCCTTCAATTTGACCTAATTTTTCACTTGTAAGTCATGGTATTGACTATATGAGACAATGAACTTATTTAGTTAAGCAGTTCTCAAATATTTTTACACCTCTCATCTTTTCTTTACCTTCGTATTATGGGTGTGTTTGGTACGAAGGAATTTTTTTTTTAGTTTTTCTATGTTTGGTTGGCTTAAATGTTTTGGAAAATATTTTTCTTACGAATTCATTTTCGGCCAATTGGAGAAAAATATTTTCCTTATCAAGAGAAGGGAAAATATTTTTCAAAACTCCTTCTCAACCTTCCCCACCCTCACCTACCCATTCCCCTCTCTCCAAAAAGTTTTTTTTTTCCTTCAAACTTCTAGTTTTTCCGTTACCGCCCATCCTACTACCCTGCACCCCAGCCCCCCTCCCTCCGGGCAAAAAAATAATATTTTTTAATCTTATTTGTTTTTTTATAATTTTAAATTTCTGTTTTTTCGTTTTTCTGCACCCATACACCCTCCCACTCCCCCACTGCGCAAAATTCTTTTTCTGTAATTTTAAATTTCTGTTTTTTAGTCTAACTAGTGAACTCGAAATAACAAAATTTTGTAATTAGAATCTGACTAAACTTCCTGTACAATTTTGTGAAACAACAAATATGTGTGTACTAGTATTATGATTTTAATGATTTTTAGTCGTAACAAATTGTTAATCACTTCACCCGTTAATGCTTGAAGTACCTCTGTCTTTTATTTCTTTTATACATTGGTCAATAATAAATGGGGATATATATTCAAAAGGCGTCTAATAGAAGGCAAGTTCTGGAGTTAGTTGAGTCAAAGGCAAAAGGGTTTAATAATGAATATGAATGAAGTTTTGTATTGTTTAATTGAACTCATAATTTTTGGTGCGGGGTAAATATTTATTAAACTTACAAAAATAATAAATATGATGAGTTCAATACTAAAATTTGTAATAGCTGAATCCATAAAATTTAAATCCTTGATCCGCCACTCGTCTTGTCAACACTGTATTTCTTAATCAGCATTGCAACTTGTAATTTGGGGTTCTTACATAAGTTGGTCCCACCAAAAGCTCTTGAGTCGTATTTCCTCAAAATTCTTACATAAGTTGGTACCTAGTGCTCCACTTATTTTGTGACTCCAATTAATATCTCTATAGTTTTGTGCTTATCTATTTATCCCTTCCTTCACCAAAAAAATATGAGAGAGAGAAGAAGAAAAGAGGTGATTTTCTCTTCTAATTAAGTTCTGCTTTTTTAGTTTTCTGTTTATAAAGACAGTTCACCAACAACTTATTTGGACGGTTGTTACCCATTGTATTGTATCATATTGTATTTTAAATATGATGTTTGTTTTGATTGTTACTTAAATTTTATTATATCGTATCGTTAAATCCGTCGTTACATAGCGACGAAATGTGCCACTTTATGTAACGATCGATTTGATGTGGTCGCACCGTTATCTTGCCTTTCTCTCTCAAACTCTTCATTATTATTAAATAATTTTATTTTATCATTTACCCTACTTTTTTATAGAATAATTTTACCATATATCATAATTTTACTTTATAATATTGCAAGTTTATTCTTCATATTACCGATATGTTATATTATGAAACGATGACAAATGACACAATCTATCCAAACATGTATTTATCAAACGATACAATACGATACGATACATTATGAAACGATACGTAATAACCATCCAAACAAGTTGGATATCAAGTCATACGTTGTAGTATAGTAAGTCAATTCACTTGATAAGAAATCCAAAATTATTTTTAATGCTTTTGATTTGATTAGTTAAGTATTCTAGCACTTCTACTCAGCATGAGCGAAGTCGTAAATTCTCGTTTTAGATTGTTCCTTTCCAACTTTTGTTTTCCCGTATGTTTCTTTGTTGCCTTTTTCACAACCGTAGCAGCAAAAACATGTACAAGTAATCCACTCAATAGTTGAATAATGCTGTGGTGCATAATTCTAAATCTTAATGAAAGAAACAAATTTGGTTTTCGTTAGTGGTAATAAACAATTGGCTGATTATACGTAAATGACGAGGTTATGAAATATTAGCCACATAAACAATTGTTGGATGCTCTTAATTAATATCTAGGTGAGTATATCTTTCGGCAGTTTGGACAAGATATCAGTAAATATTTTTTTTTAAATGGAGCACTTGAGGAAATCGCTGCCCATAGCTCCCAATTAACACACGACATGACATATGGTGACACACTTTGCACTTAAATCTAGAAAAAATCATTCTTGACACGAACATACTTAAAATATTCTTAGGATCATCACTCGTGTCTGAGAACCTCATCAAGAATACAATGAGAATGTTAAAATTAATTGTTGTCGGGGGAATTTAGAATTTTCGGTACATGGGTGCACAACTAAAAAAAAAAAAATATTAAATGAGAGTTGATCGTTATTTCTTTTGGTAAATAACTCAACATTAAACCAAGTGAATCATTCAATATTTTTGGAGCATGAGTGCCAACAGTTAATATTATACCAATTTTAAAAAATATATACATAAAAACTATCTTATTTTGCAAAGAGCACGTGTCCCAATGACGAAGTCACATGGTCACAGGGGTGGTCAACTGACCATCATTCATCAAAAAATTGCACTGTGTATATTGGTAAAATATTACGTTTTAAAGGTGTATAACACATATTGAACACCCTTTATCGGGATTTTTTTTCACTACTTTCATGTTTGAATACCCTTGAAAAAATTTCTAGCTTCTCCATTGACGTGCCCCATAATCTTCCTTGTGAATTCGCCCCTAGTTATATATTTTAATATAAAAGGAGGAAGTATTACTTAACATCTTCTCCAATAATATGAGTGTAACGACTCGACCAATCGTTTTGAGCTCTAGCGTGTCCTTCGGCGGTTTGAGACTTTGGGTAGTTTCACTTCAGGTATTATGACTTGTACATGTGATCGGAATGAATTTCCGGAAGTTCGGAGTTGATTTGGAAAGAAAATTCTAAATTCGGAAGTTTTAAGTTGGAAGAGTTAACAAGGGTTTGACTTTTGAATAAACAACTTCAGAATTGGTATTTGAAGGTTCCAATAGGTTTTTATGATGATTTCAGACTAGGGCGTATGTTCGGGTGGAGTATGGGGTGATCTGTGGGCATTTCGGTGCTCAATATGGAAAGCTGACATTTTGAAGGTTTTAGAATTTCCTAAAGTTTGGTTTGAAGTCGACTTTGGTGTTATCATTGTCCGTTTGGGGTTCCGAGCCTTGGAGTAGGTTCGCATCGTGATTTACGACTTGCATGTAAAATTTGGCGTCATTCCGGAATGTTTGTGTCTGATTCAGACGCGTTCGGCAAAGGATGAAACTTTGAAGGTTAAGAGAGTTTAAAAAATCGAGTTTGATCTTTAATTCTTTGTTTCGATGTTGTAATTTGTGTTTTGAGCTTCCGGAAAAGTTTACATATGGTATATAAACTTGTTAGAATGATAGAACGGTGTTTCTCGGACCTCGGGTGAGTTTTCGGGTGATTCCGGATCACTTTTAGGCCTTTTGGAACTGCTGATAACCAGTGGCAAGTGTGTGAAATGCATTGGCGGAGGTTTGGGCCGAGATCGCAAAGAGCAAAGTGATGTTCCAGGTCTTGTGAATCGCCATCGCGGAAGGAAGGTCGTGATCACGTAGAAGGAATTTTTGCTGTTAATGGTCTGACTTCGGAAGCTTGTATCTTGAGATCTATAAGAAATTTGGAGATGATCCAAAAATGAAAGTTGTAGCCTTTTGAATCTAATTTTCAGAAGTAACTGTTTGTCATTTATTTATTTTATACAAAAAGTTATGACAATTATACTAAAGGGTATTTGTGAAGAAGAAAACAAAAATTGCACATTGCGATCGCGAGACTTTGGCCGCGATCGCGATGAAGTAAACGTTGCTAGCAAGTGTATTAAACATCTAATTTCGGGATTTTGAACTCATTTCTTCACTTTTAAGTTCTTAGAGCACATGTGGGGGTGTTTGGGGTGATTCCTGTAGATCATTTTCGCCATATATCATAAGGTAAGTTATTCCTGCTTGTTTCGAGTTAGGTACATGGGTTATATGAATTTTAACATGGAATTTGATAGAAAATTGTGAAATTTTTGGAAGAAAACCTAGAAATGATACTTTTGGATTTTGATCACAAAATTAGACATGATATTGGGAATAAAATATATAATCGAGTTCGTAGTGCTATGGGTAATGTTTATCTTCAATTTTTTTTTGAAATCCGGGCACGTGGGCCTGGGGTTGACTTTGTTGACTTTTTGAGCGTAGTTAAGAAAATTTATAAATTGATTAATTAAGAGTTTTTTGGGGTATATCTTGATTGGTTTGCATGTTGGTTGACTAGTTTCGGATCGATGGACATCAATTTGAGGTTTTAGAGAGGCGTTGGAGCATGTTATCGAATTTCGAAGCGAGGTAATTCTCTGTGATGACCCAAAAAGGGTCACCTTATAAATTAAGGCCTCATTTGTTTGCACTTAATGGAGGTCTGAATCTTAATCATTCAGATCTCAGACATTAAGTGCGTTTGTTTTTAAAGTCTGAATCTTCATTATTCAGATCTTAATCATTAAGTGTGTTTGTTTTTTTTACTTCACAACCACTTAATGGGTCTGAATAGGTTTGTATGATTAAGATTCATAACAGAGACTTAACTTCATTAAGATGCTATCACATATTCATTATTAACTGCCGCCACCGCCTACCATTATCAACTATCACCACCACCACCACCACCACCACCCCGCCACATCACCACCACCATACTCAACCACCACCACCACTGCCACGCCACCATCATCCTTAATCGTAGTCGCCACCATTATCGACCATCACTACCCACTATCCACATTACTCTGACCACCATATATCATTCTCACCTAGAATTAACACTCATCCACCTCAATTACCACATCAGACCACCCCATCACTATCAACAACCGCAGCTGACACTGTCTATTATTATAACTTACCACCAATCACCTTTATCGGTCACAACTACTATCACCACCCGCCATTATTAACTATCACCACCCACCACCATCATCTTCAGTCATATTTGGCACCACTACCAATCACTACTAGCATGAACCACTATTATCAACAAAAACTACCACCAACCACTGCCTCTAACACCCGTTAGCCATCACCACCAACAACTATCATATTTTAAAAAATTATATATATTATTGATAGAATATTAGATTAGTTGGTATTTTATTTGAATTTTATGTTTATTAATTTTCAAATAAAGATAAATTTTATACATTTAGATGTTAAAAATCAAACAATCTTAATTATTTCTATTCAGATCTTAATACACATCTTGATATTCAGATGTGTATTCAGATTCAGACGTCTTAATCTTTAAAAAAAATGAGGCCTAAGACACCCTTTAAGGCTCATAGGCCTTAAAACGACTATTTTAATTACCTCGAATTGTGTGCGCAGTCCGAGCGTGAAACTGGAAAGCCTTTATGGAAAAATATGAGATATAGAAATTTTAGGATTTAAAATTTTGTTTCAGTCGACTTTGGTCAACATTTTGAGTAAACGGACCCGGATCTGTATTCCGACGATCTCGAAAGGTCTGCAGTAAAATATGGGACTTGGGCGTATGCCCGGAATTGAATTCTGAGTCCCCTAGTCTTAGAAAATAATTTTTTTTGCTGGTTATTACAAGAAATAAAGAAGTGAAATAATATGTAAAATTATTGGTATCGGGCCCGTATTTTAGTTCCGGAGCCCGAAACAAGTTTATTATGATATTTAAGTCTTATATGTGAAATTTGATGAGAATCGGAGTTGGTTTGACGTGATTCGGACATCCCATTGAAAAGTTTGGAATTTCAGTGTTCTTGAGAAAATCTTCAGTTTTGAGGTTAAATTTATAGTTTTGATGATTTTATCGCACGAGCAAGTCTGTATTATGTTTTTACACTTGCGTGCATGTTTGGTTTGGAGCCCAGAGGGCTCGGATGAGTTTTGGGTAGGCGATTCTCTGAAACCCTAAACCTCCATAGACGATTTTCCAAATACCCAAACTTCTCCAAATCATTGGTAAGTGATCTTTAACTAATTCCTTTCATTCCTTAACAACTTTTAACAAGATTTCAACTTAGAATCTAGATTTTTGGGTAGAACTTAGGAATTTCAATATTTGGGGATTTAGACCTCGAATTGAGGTCGGATTCCAAAATCAATTGTATATCCGGGCTCGGGGGAGATTGGGTAAATGGGTTTTGGTCCGTACCTCGAGTTTAGACAAAGCAGGCCCGGGGTCGATTTTTGTATTTTGATAAGAAAACATAGGAAAACCATGGTTTTCATTAAAATAATTCTTTTAAGCGATAATTGATTATATTGAACCGATTTTGATTAGATTCGAGCGGATTAGAAGCAAATTCTAAAGGAAAGTTGTGCTAGAGCAGTGATTTGCTAGTGACATCGAGGTAAGTGCTTGGTTTAACCTTGACTTGAGGGAATAGGAATCCCCAACTTAATTGCTATGTGAATTTGCATGTGTGTGGTGTATAGGTGAGGTGGCGAGTATCTACGCACCACCAATTTATTTGTTGAACATGATCCCTTTCCCCGTTTCCAATTTATTTGATTCATGGCTTAATTGTTTTATGCTCATTGATGTCTTCATGGCTACTTGGTTTCGTCAACTTGCTGTTAAATATTGTTTCAAGTATTCTGGAAGTGTTGGTTGTTCCCTTGGTTTCATTGTGATACATAAAAAGGATGAGCTAGTTGACAGTGTTTTATTATATATATTCCGGTTGGTTTCCTTGTGAAATGATAATTGATGAAGTTTATCAGTTGTACCACTTTCTGGTTACAATTATTGAGACAAAAATATTGTGAAAGGCTTTGACCTGAATTGTAAAAAATTTCAAAAATAAAGTGATATGATATGTCTGGTGGGAGCGGGTTGCACGCCGCAACAAGGAGTGATAAGGGTGGACAGGTGGGATCGGGTTGCACGCCGCAACAAGAGAAATAAGGGTGATATATATAGAGAGGATCAATAAGGGTGGACAGGTGGGAGCGGGTTGCACGCCGCAACAAGGAGTGATAAGGGTGGACAGGTGGGATCGGGTTGCACGCCGCAACAAGAGAAATAAGGGTGATATATATAGAGAGGATCAATAAGGGTGGACAGGTGGGAGCGGGTTGCACGCCGCAACAAGGAGCAATAAGGGAGGACACTTATGTTTTACTGGTTTTCAAAAATAAAGATTTGAAAACTTACTGTTTTACTTTACTATTTTTCATATTTTGCACTTACTTTTGTTTTAAAAGTGAATTTGGAAATTTGGAAACTTATGTGAGAATTGGTTATAGTTGAGGCCTGTAAAAAGGGCGGCTGAGTTATTTTATTCATTGCTATGGTTTATTGTTCTGGTTTAGTTTGGAATTTCTTTCCTGCTTTATTATATATATATATATTTGTCACATGTTGTGTTACAATTGCCCCGCCATAGCCCCGTCACTACTTCGTCGAGGTTAGGCTCGACACTTACTCAGTACATGGGGTCGGTTGTAGTGATACTACACTCTGCACGTTTTGTGCAGATCCAAGTACTGGCCAGAGTTGGGCGATTTTAGTAGTTGTTATCATTTACTCGGAGACACGAGGTAGATTTATTGGCGTCCACAGATTTCCTAGAGTCTTCTCTTTACTTTATAGACACTGTTTTTATTTCCTCCAAAACAGATTCATATTTCTTTCACACCCTTATTTGTAGCATACTTAGTAGTTCGTGAATTATGACACCAGACCCTGGGGTAGTCTTTTAGTTATATAATTAGTTCGTGGTTCAGCTTAATTGTCCGGTTATTATTATTATTTATTTATTTGTTGGAAAGTATTAGATTCGGTTTTGTTTTAAATTGTTTGGTTATGAATAAGTAAACTTTATTAGAAAATAATTAAATAAGTTCTAACATTGTCTTGGCTAGCAAGTATGGTGTTTGGCGCCATCACGATCCCATGGGATGAAAATTTGGGTCGTGACATTCTCCTATCTAACCTTGTGAGGGGGAAACTACCCCCTCGGTGATGTAATTGTTATGTTCTATGACGATAGGCTATAATTGCGTAATTTAGTCGCTTATTACACTATAATTTAATGCACTTTAATTGAGTTTGAGCTTTAATCACTAGTATTTTGCACTAATTGTGTGTTTATACCTTGTAGGAGTGATTCCGAGCTATGTAAATGTTATGGAATAAATTCAAGTGATTTGAAACTTTGAATTATGAGTAAAAGCCGAAGGAATTAAGCCGGGATCGTGTTCGGGTATCAACGGATGATAGTTAAAACGGATGAAGAATCGAGTAGGCATATTGCGCACTGTCTAGTAAAATGCATATAACGTTTCGCTCAGAACTCCATTTGTTCTCTAAAATATATGGTTGGAAATATAACTCAAAGGGAAACAATGTTCATATTTTACTTTTTTCCAAATTCCAAACAGAACAAGGAGAAAGGTGTGTGGAAAGTGCGCGGCCGCGCACTGACCGCGCAAATGGGACAGAAAGTGTGAAATGTGTGGCGGCCAGTGCGTGGCCGCGCACGTCTTGTCAGGGAAAAATGTCTTCTTTTTTTGCGTAGGAGAAGGTATTATTGTTTGGGCCCGACCCTACTTAGTATATATACATGGAAAAACAGTATTTTGAGGACTTTTGACACAAATTCGACCTAAGGAGGCAAGAACACACTAGGAGCAAGGCGGAGAATTATTCTACGAGTTTTTCACTTCCTTCTTCCTATTTCCATTATTGGTTATGAATTCTAGTATTGTAGTTATGCATACTATTATGAATAGGTAATTTGTTATCTAGGGTTTTGATGGAACCTCTTTGAGGATGAATTCTTGTTATGTTTTAATATAATTTAACCTTTGAATTTATCTATTTGTTCAACTATGTGCTTATTTCAGTTGATTGAATGTCCATCGATTGACTGTGCCTATTTATTATGTGTTGCATGAGAAGGGATATATATTTAGGTGGTTGTCGAACAACGCCACTCCTAACGTATATGAGAAATCAATAAACGGGTTTAAAGGTAGGTTTAGAAATAGCAAAGCCTTGACGTGATCATAATGAGCGGTTAGATAAAGCCAACTAGTGTAGTTCGAGAGAATATGTCTAGTAAATTGTTGTAGTTTCTCGAGAGAGAATTACGGCACCTAAAGCGCTCACGATCAGTAGAGAATACATATGCGAAATTGTTGGGAACATAGCAGGAAAGATTCAAACATTTGGGGAAATCATAACTTTAGACCTCCTAAATTTAATCTCCAACCCTTAGTATCTTTAGTTGTTAATTTACTGCTTTAGTTTCTTAGTTAATTAGTTAGATATAAGAATCTTAATCTCTGTGGGATTCGACTCCGGACTCTTAGCCGGATTATAAATGCAGTGACCGCTTATCCTTTTTAGGACTAGATTTGGGCGTGATTAAATTTTTGCGCCGTTGCCGAGGAACTAACGGTGTAGCTGTAGGTGTACATATTTCTAAGTTTCAAGTTTGAAGTATTATTTTTATTTTTTTTATTTTTTTTTAATTTTGTGTTACTTGTTGGTTTTAAAAACACGGAATCTTGGAAGTATGAGAGTTTTGGTGTTGGCAATTCTACTTTTAATCCTCCTTATGCATATCGTGAAGAAAACCACCTATGGAAAAATTATCAAAATATTCCGAGAGCGAGTTATGTGCACCAACTCAATCTTATGTGTGGAATGTATGTGATATGTGTGGTGGTCAAGATGGTCACTTTATGGTGGTGCATAAATTTCTTATCTTCCCCTAACCCCTCACTTTGAAGGTTCCTCTTTTTCTTATGAAGTTAATAGGAACAAAAAACCCAGGGATGATGACCTGAAACAGATCAAGGATATGCTAAGATGCCTTGTGGAACAAAATAATGAGAAATAACTGGACATACAAAGGCATGATGCTATGATTCGTAACTTGGAGGCACAACTGAGTCAATTGGTTGAAGCATTTAATGCTCAACAAGCCAATGATAGGGATAGTAGCCAAGAAGAGCATGAAGTAAATACCGAAATTGAGGTTCTAACGGAGGAGGTCAGAGTAGAACACCAACAATCTAACCAACTAGAATTTGAGGATGTTGATGTTGAAGAAGTAATACTAGAGTCAACCAGGGACATTGAAGATACAAATTTAGTTGACTCAAGTGTGATTGGTGTTGAGGAGGTTAAAAATCTTGAAGTTCATGTATTTGAGCGCGTTGGACCTCATTCCAAACACTTCTCTACATTATGTTCAGACGGTCAAAGGGAAATTGATCTGTATGATCCAATGCAAGAGTTAAAGGAAGAGGTAGATAAGCCCTATATTCTAAAATTTTCAAGGCCGTCTAGGCAAAATGACACTCCTCGGTTGAAAGCCAAAAAGTTCATAAAGGCTCGCAACAATTTGTATCGCCCCAAGAGCATGATCATAAAGCAGAATCAAAACTTGGGGTCCAATTCATAAGTTTGAAGTGGAGGAAAAAAGTGATTCACGTCGTGCCGCGACGTTAAATCAAGCGCTTGTTGGGGGGCAACCCAACTTTACTGCTTTATTTTATTCTTTATTTTTTTTAATTATATTATATTTGTAGTGTTGATTTTTGATTTTCTAGGAGCATGGAAATCAAAGTTATTGGAAGGATGCAATAGCAAACTGGATGGTTGGAACTAAGTGTGAGGTACCCGCGTGAAGGACCAGGCCTAGGAGAAGTCTAAGTACCTGATCATGCTCAACTATGTCTAATAAAAGACTAAGCGGGCGTTGCAAATATAATCTGAGTATTTAGCCGAGAGTCGAATCCCATAGGGAATTAACGTATCAAATGTTGTTGTTAGAGACATAAATTCTCAATAATCAAATTTCTCAAAAGTTATGAATATCACTGTGTGTTGTTTATACTACTACAGCTGAACAGAAATAATAAACTAGAGATTAACTAACAATAAGGTGTAAACAATTGGAATAAAAGTCTAAGGTTATGGTTTCCCCCGTTGGTGAAATTCCTTCTTGTGTAGTTCCTATAGTTTTGACTTAGTAGTCTCTATCAATCATGAACACTCCAGTTATCATAAATCTCTCTCAAGTAATTATGATAATTTACTAGACGCACTCTCTCAAGTTACGCTAGCTAGATTGCATTACGATTCACTTTAGATTGCACCCGAGGTATCGTTATCTCTAATCCAACCTCTAAACCCTCGGTTATGACTCTCGCCTATACTCCGGGAGTGGTGTTGTTCAAACAACTACCTAAATATGCACTCTCTCTCAAGTAGATACATAATAAATAGGGACAACTAATTGAGGGCCCTTCAATCAACTACAATAATAACGTAGTTGAACAAATAGAGATTAACAATCAAACAAAACTATATTAATATCACAATTAGTTCATCCCCAACGGGTTCCACCAACAACCTTAGATTAGAAAATTTAGTTACTCATGCTCAAGAACAATAAAACCCCAAGAGAATTCATAATGCTTAAAATAAAGATGAAAGGAAGAAAATAAAAAAATTCTAATGGTTTCTTGTCTTCTCACAATGAGTCGTGCCTCCTACTTGAGCCTAAAAATAAGAATATCCTTCTCTTGGGCGGATTTAAAATGTTTAAATAGGGTTTGGAAAATTAATCCCGTGTTTTGCACTTAAGACCTTCAATTTTCCAGGCCTGTCAGTTGTCGCCCGCGGTCGCGGCAGGAACGTGGTGCGACCGCGGTGGACCACGCGTTATTCTGCTTCAGTTATCTCTCCACCGATCCAGCCGCGGTCGCGGTGGACCATGTCCCAACAGTTTTAGTCCTTTCTCTTGTGCTTTCCTCACGGGTTCCACTCGATTGGCCTCAAACTCCCTTAATTGACTCCAAATCGCTCCAAAGTATCTACTCTCATGGAACATATCTTGCACAACACAATAAACACTAATCAGAGCATTTTGTTATCAACATTCACGTTAAAAACATAATAAAGTGTGGTTCAATAGGGGTAAAAATATAGTCTAATTCACCTATTATCAGTACCCCATGAGCTGCTAGTGCTTCGGCTTTTGGCCTACCAGGGAGCTTCTTTTACCCTCTTGTATGCATGGGTGTGCATTGGGGACAATGCACAATTTTAAGTGTGGGGCGAGGAGATTGTCTGGGTGACTTTCTATGTTATTTAAGTTGTGTTAGTTTAATTGAATAATTATTTTCTTACAAAATAAGAAAATATTGGACTTTTCCCGACGATAGATCTATTAGACAATTTTCTTGAGGGATTTAAGTCGAAAGGAAAAAGACAAAGGATTTTCTTTTGTTAGGTAGTATAGCAATTCTCCCTTGGTTTTTCTTTGTTCCGCGGTTCCTTTTCAAGAGTTTTGTTTGAACCGGGTGTAGTTAGTTTTATTTTTTTAGTAGTAGGAGTCAGTGTGAGATGAATTGAATTGAAGCAATATCTCTTGACTTTGTTATGACTTGAGAATAGTGAGTACTTTGGTTGTGACGCTTAGGCTCATTTTTTGACTCTTGTATAAGTACCTTAAATTGTATAAGCTTAACTTTGCTTAACTATTTGACTAGAGTGTCTTGATGAAACCAACCCTAAGTAAGTTATGTGCCATGTGTGTGTGAGGTTTGTGTGTTATTCTGTGCATTGCATTTGATGTCTAGAACTTGCCCCGTGTGTTTGCAAACCGAAGTAGTAATTTTGTTCAGACTTGAAAGTGATACAGGCATTTTTTTGTTGAGCCATATATATATCTTACCCGCTTAATTATGTATCGTATTTAACCCATTTGAGCCTGTAATCCTATTTCTTTGGCAACCACATTACAAGCCTTACCCATTTGTTTGAATTAACCATCTATTTGAACCTTCTAACCTCTTATGAGCACTTGAATTGTTATGAACTGTGTAAAAGTTAAAATGTTGTGTGGTTGGTTTGGCTTTTGAGTGGAACTAATGAAATAAGGAGAAATGTGCACTGTTTTGAAAAAGTAAGAACCATTTGAATTGAAAATGAAAGAAAAGGAAAAAAATATTTGTATTGTTGTGAAAAACAATATTCCTTGATAAGTGGTGACTCTTGATGTAATTATGCTTAAAGAAGTATGAGGTAATATACATTGATGTGAAGGTGGAGTTTGGTTTGACATAAATATGGGGTTTGAATGTTAAAGTATATGTATTAAAGTTCTTAGGGAGGTGTAGTCACTCTTATATCTAAATGTATCCTGCCCGTCCCGCAACCTACATTATAACCAAATAAAGTCCTACTTGATCCTACACTGAATGAGCTCGATTAGTAGAGTAGTACACTACGGGCAAGCCTATGGTGCATCTTTTGTGGCATATGAATGTTATTTCTGAGAGTGGGTGAATTCTTTCTATTTTGAGTTCCTAAGTGTTCTTAAATTTTACTGTGTGAAACTACTCTCTTTTGTTGTGTGAGTGCACTTGATTCATGAAGCAAAGGTAATGTCACCGACCTCTATGTTAGAGTAAGTGGGTGAGTTGTGAATAATGTGTGGTACTTGTAAGTCAAATCTTGAGGTGAATATATTACGCTTTTGTGCTTAGTCTATTTTAAGTATTCTTAGTGTGATGAGTTAGGAGAATTGTTTAAAAATAGTCGTGTATATATAAAGTGTAGTTTGATTACTCGAGGACGAGCAATGGTTTAAGTGTGGGGTGTTGATGATAGGCTATAATTGCGTATTTTAGTCGCTTATTACACTCTAATTTACTGCACTTTAATTGAGTTTGAGCTTTGATCGCTAGTGTTTTGCACTAATTGTGTTTTTTATGCCTTGTAGGAGTGACTCCGATATATGTAGATGTTATGAACTGAATTCAAGTGATTTGGAGCTTTGAAGTTAGAGTAAAAGCCTAAGGAATTGAGCCGGGATCGTGTTCGGGGATCAACGGATGATAGTTAAGAACGAATGAAGAATCGAGTAGGCATATTATGCACTATCTAGTAAAATGCACATAATTTTTCTCTCAGAACTCAATTTGTTCTCAACAATATATAGTTGGAAAGATAATTCAAAGGAATAAAACGTCTATGTTTTATATTTTTCCAAATTCCAAATAGAACAGGGTGAAAAGTGCACAGCAAGTGCGCGGCCGCGCACAGACCGCGCAAATGGGGCAGAAGGTGTGAAATGTGCGCGGCCAATGTGCGGCCGAGCACGTCCTGTCCGAGAAAAATGTCTTTTTTGTGTAGGAGAAGGTATAATTGTTTGGGCCCGACCCTACTTGGTATTTATACATGGAAAAATAGTATTTTGAGGACTTTTGACACAAGTTCGACCTAAGAAGGCAAGCACACACTAGGAGCAAGGAGGAGAATTCTTCTACGAGTTTTTCACTTCCTTCTTCCTATTTCCATTATTGGTTATGAATTCTAGTATTTTAGTTATCCATACTATTACGAATAGCTAATTTGTTATCTAGGGTTTTGATGAAACCTCTTGGAGGATGAATTCTTGTTATGTTTTAATATAATTTAACCGTTGAATTTGTCTATTTGTTCAACTACGTGATTATTTCAGTTGACTGAATGGCCATCGATTGATTGTGCCTATTTATTATGTGTTGCTTGAGAAATGATACATATTTAGGTGGTTATTGAACAACGTCATTCCTAACGTGAATGAGAAATCAATACAACGGGTTTAAAGGTAGGTTTAGAAATAGCAAAACCTTTACGTGGTCATAATGAGCGGTTAGATAAAGCCAACTAGCGTAGTTCGAGAGAATATGTCTAGTAAATTGTTGTAGTTGCTCGAGAGAGAATTACGGCACCTAAAGTGCTCACGATCAGTAGAGAATATATAGGCAAAATTATAGGGAACATAGCGGGAAGGATTCAAACATTTGGGGAAATTATAACTCTAGACCTCCTACCCTTAGTATCTTTAGTTGTTAATTTACTGCATTAGTTTCTTAGTTAATTATTCAGATATAAGAATCTTAATCTTTATAACTTAGAAATTTGTTCGAGCTTGTCTTCTTAGCGATATTGAACAATTATGGCAAAACCTTAGTTCTCTATGGGATTCGACTCCGGACTCTTAGACCGGATTATAAATGCAGCGACCGCTTATCCTTTTTAGGACTAGAGTTGGGCGTGATTATGCTACTAGTTGTGGGTGCTACAAACGCACGAGGTGATAAGAGTCTGTACGTAGCTAAAACATGTTTATGTCCGGGTAGACTTAGTACTTTATCATGTATATTTGACTTATTTGAACTCATTATTGCTAGATTAATTAAGTGAATTTATAATTGAAATTGATTTAGGAATATATATTAGTTATTGGCAAAATATTTGATAAACGGTAAAGGGTATATCCACTTCATGTTCATGTACTTGTATTGTAAGCACGTGACGCGTAATTCGATAAATTCCTTCCTTTCTAGTGAAGCGGGTCGAACGCCTCGGCAGTATATTAAGATGCATCTCTGGTTCGTGTCGGTCGACCCTCGGCAGTGTACATGCCACTGTGGATCGGGACGTACGACCTCGACATAATCGTGCGTTATATCACTAGCAGTTCGAATATTCGCAAGATTTTTCCTTCTACTAGTGCCTGACATTTTATATGGTATTCCTTATCCATCTGATATTGACACTTGATATCTGAGTTGTTGAGATAGAATACGAGATTGAGAAATTTATATCTTCAAAAGAAAAATTGGAAGATTATGTAAATTTACAATCTTACCCCATTATTACTGTTGTGATTCATATTCGTTTTATGATTTATCATACTACTTTATTGGATCTCTAGTAAGTGTCGGTGTCGATCCCTCGTCACTACTTCTTTGGGGTTAAACTAGATACTTACTGGGTACATGTTGATTTACGTACTCGGGCTACACTTCTGCACTAAATGTGCAGGATCTGATAGGTTCATTTGGTGGTCATCTTGGCGCGTAGGCGCAGTTGCTGAGGAGACTTTTGGTGAGCTGCATTCCAGGCTACGTATCACAGCTAGCCCACAGAGTCTCCATCGTACTATTTACTCTATCCTGTCTTATTTACATTTCAGACAGATGTTGTATTATTATTGTACTCCGTAGTAAATGCTCATGCACTAGTGATATCGGATTTTTGGGATACTCTAGTGATTGTTCTGGTTCGGCTTAATACTGTCATCTTTTATTTTTATATCGTACTAATATTTTAAGTATTCATGATTTTTAAACGCATTGAATCCTTTACTTAATAAGGGTTATGATTTTAAAAATAAAAAAATAAAATAATTAAGCTGATAATTCATTGTTTGCTTGTCTAACGCCGATGTTGAGTGTCATCACAGACCTATAATGAGTTTTGGGACGTGACAACGAAGGATAGACTTCAAGATAATGTTCAAAATTAGTGATAAGTTTCGGAAGTAGTTTGTATTCAAGGTGGAATTTATAAGCAGGCAAAGCAAGTGGTAGCTGGCCAAATTGTTGGAGAAGAAATCGCAAATACACATAGTGCAGCGCAAGATATGTAGTAGTAATACTTGTAGTTAGGTCACCTCCCAATTTTCTCTTGCGAGTTTACAAAGGCAGGTTCGTGCACTTTGAATTGGGAATAAACACCGTTGACTGCCTTCTTTTCATTTGAACTTCTTATGGCATGCCAAAGTTGACACACTCTACCACGTGGATATTATTTTATAGATTTCATTCTTATATACTATAGTACTATTTTATTAAATCTTTTAAGTGACAATATCTTTCATTTTCATATACTGCTATTTCTAATATATCTTTTTAAGTGACAATATCTTTTTTAAACGCAAACCTCTTTCTCAGATTCCATACTTTGTAGTTAAAAACTCATGTTTAGAATAGTCTTTACTTGCAGAGTAGCAGTTTGTTCTCTTCTTTCTATAACTGTGTATTTTTTGTTTATTATGATAAGATAAGTACCTTATTATCATGTCACCTCCCTTTTCATCTTTGGTCTTTGAAGTCATTCTTTTTAGGTTCACATAAATTGAATATATTTGCATCTCATAGATACCGATTAAAGCACTTTGGGGTAATCAGCTAATCTTGATTAACCAACAAGTCACGTCCTTAACAGGCTATGAAAAGACAAAACAAATAAAATGTGATTACCAGTTGATTTTATTCTTTCCCAGGGGACACGCCACATAATTATAGACCTTTATTAAGCAAAAAAAAAAACAAGCAATTACGAAACGAGAAATTAGCAATTAGTCTATGAGGCCTAACCTTATGACAAGCGTCATTATGTTCGACACGCTATACAATAAGACCACACGTGACCAAATCAAACAACCTTTATTTTCTTTAATGAATTTAATTAAAACCTTAATCATCTCGCATTTGCTACTATCAACTATAGGGGTGGGCATAAAATCCGAAAAACCGAATTCCGAACCAAACCGAATTAATTCGGTATTTCGGGTTCGGTTATTTCGGTATTTCGGTATAATTCGGTATTAATTTTTCGGTATTTCGGTATTTCGGTTCGGTTTTCGGTATTACAATTTTAAAAATTCGGTATACCGAAATTTTAAGTATATATTTTTTTGGACACTACCTATACTAACACACCTAGTGTCCAACCCAATGTAATTCCCATTTCCCGTCGCCCCAAGCCCAGCCCAATGTAATTCCTAGTTGGTACTTCTTGTGCTTGTTCTAGACTGCTGTGAATCACAGTGAATGTGATGTAGCGTTTGTAGCGTTTATAGAGCTGTTTCTAAATGCAACAGCTTTTGTAGCGTTTTAAGGCATTTTGGGTGTTAGTTCACTTTCTATTATGTTTTAGCTTTAGTAATTACTGCATCTTCTTAATTATTATCGTTTGTTCCTGCCAAAAGATATTTTCTACTCTATGTGCTCTTTTGGCGAAGGGTATAAAGAGGATATTTGCGTTGGTATTCATAAACCGAATACTTTACCGAAACCGTACCGAACCAAAATAATAAATACCGAACCGTAACGAACTAATTTGGTACGGTATTTGATATACACAATTGATAAACCGAATACCGAACCGAAATTCTTAAATACCGAACCGAAATACCGAATGCCCACCCCTAATCAACTACCATCTCATCAATTGCCTTTTTTTTTTCTTCTTCTTCTTCTTCCTTTTTTGGGTGGAAAGCAATCTGACACCCAGTATAGAGAATATAACTATAAAAAAATGTGTAAACTCAAAAGCAACAACATTCTTGGTTACCGTAAAGAATTTTCCATGTGGATTCAAAATTACCAGCCAAGAAAAACTAAATGTAAATAAGAATTCAATAAGTCTAAACGTCGTGACATTCTTCTCTTTTTCTCACACATAGTTTATGGTATCCATTTTGGAACCGACGAACTAGTGTACGGAAGTTTTGAGGTTATAACGCTTTTTGTCAGAGGCTACTTTATTTTCAAGTCTCGAATCCGAAATATTCAATAAAAGATGGAGGAATACTTATCACTCAATCACAATTTTTAGTGGTCATAAAATTCAATTATTAGTAATTATACGTTAAATTCAATTCCCAGAAAAGAAATAGAAAAATTAAATGAAATAGCACCTCATCCTTAAACAGAAATAGCCGACGAAAATATAATATATGCATAATTCATATATTGTATGTGTATAAATATGTAAAATCAATATATAATTAATGTATGTAGATAATTAGAAAAAGTAAATAGTGAATATGATCGATTGTTCGTATAAAGATTACTCTTTTCAATTTTCATTGTGTCAAATATGAAAAAATGAAATATTAACTCTTATTTATTTATTTATTCATTCATTCATTTATTTATTTATTATCCTTGTGTTGAAGCTAGGTTCCCTGGGTTTCAAAGAGTCTCCAACCAAATTTATTAGGCAGAAAAAAGAGAGCATGAATTAGGTCCTAATTTGATTCTTTGAATAAAGATAATTCCTTTCATGAAACTAAGTGAGCATTGAAATTCTGTCGAAATATAAATGAAATTTTATCTTCTATAGCAAAGGTATATATCCTATTTATTATAAATCAAAATCATTTAAAAATATTAGTTTCTATAGGTACCATTTATATTCTATAACAAAATAAGTATTTATGGTATTGAGGCATGAAATAAACTATTTATAATTTTCCTCCCTCTTAGACAACCGGACATGTGTACTTATTGTGTATTCATGAATACATGGCGCGAATACATGGCGTGAATACGTGCACGTACAACTGGATTACTCTGATTTTAGGCGCTTTTTGCTGTTGTATTCATGAATACATGGCGCGAATACATGCGCGTACAGTTGGACTGCCCTGATTTAAGGCGCTTTTTACTGCTATATTCATGAATACACCAACGCGGATACATGTGAATACATGCGCGTACAATTGGACTGCCCTGATTTTAGGCGCTTTTTGTTGTTGTATTCATGAATACGTGACGCGAATACATGTGAATACATATGCATACAGTTGGACTACCCTGATTTTTAGGCGCTTTTTACTATTGTATCCATGATTACATAAGCGCAAATACATCGAACACACTACCGTAACAACGGAATAGCAGCTATAGAAAATAATAATATATATGGTAGCTATAGAAAATTAATAACCACTAAACAATTGTTGTTTCTGAAAATTCTTCAAATATGATGGACCAAAATACTTACAGGCCTTGTCCATTTGGGCCATAAAGCCTAATACATAGAAACTGGCGCATTGCTAGTGTGGCCATTTAATGTTAGTAGAATGAATAAATAACATTTCCTAGCGTTCAAAAGCATCAGCCATCTTTGTCCATAGTGGTTGGGGACTTCTCTCCTACATACTAGGTCAAGGGTTCAAGGCTGGGCAACAGTAACAACAAACAACAACAAATGAGGTATTCTAAAATACTTTACTTTTTAAATAAAAAAATTGTCTTCTATTATATATATAGGAGTTCTTTTTGTTTTTGATCCATTTGTTGTGATTATTCACATTTACTGTAACTATTAATTACTATTTTTCAACTTAATTATCAATGTATTATGTTAAAGTTGTATTGTTACTTTGTATTTAGCGGTAATATCTATATTATATTAAAAGTACGAATGCACTTACTAACATTTCATTTGCTTTTTTTACCGTTTAAAAATAGAGTTTACATTGGATAAATAGTAATTTAGATATTTTCCTAATATGTTGGAGACTCATTTAATTATTTTCCTAATGTGTAGAAATTCCCATTTAATTATTTTCCTAATATTTACGACTACAAAATCAACTAAATTTTATATATTACATTCTTCCTTATTTGAATTACATAGAAAAATTTAATATTTAGCACTTCAAAAATATTAACATTTTTATTTTATATAAATTTTTACACTTAAATTATATATAAATGGCAAGAAAAGAAAAGAATTAAAAATACTAACCAAGTAGAACGTAACCACCTGGTATTTAGAAGTTTATCCCTTTGGACATATACCAATAATTAAATCAAAAAAGAATGAGGACGTACAACATTCTTGAAAGATGACGGAGTAACTTTTTTTATGTTTTGATTTAAGTGAAACTCTTTTATATACTAAAATACTTAAAAATGTATAAAACTATTTCTCACTCATTTGATTTTCTTACAATTTGACAAAAGAATTTTTACTCGATAAAATATAATTACAATCTGAATATTTAAAATTGGTATGAGCTAATATTAAAAATTTAAACCAATAAAACATAATATATATATATTTTTTTTTTTTTTTTTATTGCTGAAAACAAGTAATTAAGTATTTGGAATAGCTAATTAGCAAAAAACAATTAACTTTATTAGTTTTTAAATTCACAACTATCTTCAGGTTGACAAAAATCTTGGCTTAAATAGATATGTTTCAATAAAAAAGACCACCGATAATGAAAGAAATCATAAAATAAAATTGAATCAATTATAATATAGTATTTAAAATTAACTTGGTTAAAATTCAAAATAGAAGAAATATGAGTGAAATAATAAGTTTTCAAAATAAGTTGACATTTACATTATTATTTTTATTTTTCATCTATTACAATAAATGACCATCTATAATTTTTATATAATTAATAAGTTATTGGTTGTAAAATACACATTCAGTATTAGTAAATTTTAGACCTTATATTGTTACTTAATTATACATTTTTTTCCTAAAAACTATATGACCTAGTCATTCATTCCAATATCTCTACAAGAAAGATATAATTTTTTATATTAGTGTTAATTTGATAACTCTTTGAAGAATTATAATAAAAAGATATAACAATTTCGATTATTTTAGATTTAATATTATGTCACAAAGATGACTACAATTTTTGTAAGCTTACCCCAAAGGATATGCCCTTCAAATTAATAAAAAATATTTGTGCTCAAATTGTTTACGTGTGAACCAGTTTCTTCTAAAAACTACATGACGACCCTCTTTATTCCAAATCTCAAAAAAAAAAAATATTGATGGCCTTTTGAAGAATCATAATAAAAATATATAATAAATATCGGAATTCAATTACCAAAAAACAGATATATCAATCATTTTCGATTCAATATCATGTTACAAGAATTACTACAATTTTCGTAAGATCTTTTCAAAAGATATGCCCTTCAAATTAAGAAAAAAATATGTGTTCTCCAATCGAAAAGTGTATCGATCATGTTACCTATTAAAAATAAATTTTTGAATTGTTATAAAACTAATTATTTTCATATATAACAGCAATGGAGTTAATCAATATTAGAATTATTTAAATATTAATTCCACATGATTAATGATATATTTAAACAAAATATACTCTTTCAAATATAATTTTGAGTCATTATCCGGTGTATTTTACAAGCTTACTTTAATATTCTTTTTTAATGTCTTTTCTCATTTTCAGGGCACTTTGATTTTGTGTTCATCTGAAATTTATGCATTATTAGTTGTTTGCTATATGTGTAAAGTTCTATCCACTATTTATGTTTTACTAGCTTACTTAAGTTGAACTATTAACTGATGATTGAGAATTTCTATGAGACATTTTTTTAATTGAGTTAGTTATACGTACAATGTCAATATTAATGACTATTGTCAGGAACTTATACTTTTACTTCATAACTCAAACACTCATTGAGATAGGATTCACGCGTGATTCGCGTACCCTGAACGATTTTTTTATTATATTGAACGTAAAATTCATATTGGACAAAAATTATAGTTACTATTTTATATTTAAAACTTGGGATGAGCTATTATTAAGATTTGAATCAACAACAAAAAATCTCTTTAACGTTAAGAACAATACTAATTAACCAAAAAAGTCTTTGATTTAACTAATTACGAAAAATCCAAGTCATTCTTTTCGAAATTTACAATAAATAGACTATAATATAGTTGTCACGACCCAATTCTAACATAGGTCGCAACGGCGCTCAATACCATTATCAGACAAGCCAACAATTTAACTACTAGTGAGTTACGTTTATTTTGTCAAAATATTTTCCAACACTTACTCGGTTCACTTTTAAACATTTGATAGAACGAATAACTTAGGCAACTTTATACAAAAATAATCATCAATTCATGATTAACAATTACATCCCAAAAGAAAAGTCTACTAATGTGTGTGCCATGAACTAGTGTCACTAGTCTACAGACATCTAGTAGAGTAACGCAAAAGAAGTAATAGGTTGTCCTACTGTTTGAAAAGGAATAGACAGAAATAACAAAAGAAGGCTCCATAGTGCTGCTGAGGGTCGTCAAGAGGAACAGCTCACCGTGAAGTCTAGACCAGGTATATATGTCAGGGACGAACTCCGGACTGATACCCAGATGCACCTGCCTCAGATCCTATACAATTAAGTACAGAGCGTAGCATGAGTACATAAATAATATGTACACAGTAAGTATCCTGTAAAGACCCGGTCGGTCGTTACTAAGAATATGCATTATATTTACTATTATTTCCTTGTCATGAGTTGGTTATACCGTTTATGATGTGTTAGAGTTGGTAGGCTCGGAATCAGAATGGTTGTAGTGAGAATTTAGACACTTAGTCTCTAAAAATAGTCTTAAAGTGGGAAAAGTCAACTGAGAGTTGACTTATTGGTAAACGACCTCGGAATGCAAATTTTATGGCTCGGATAGCTTCGTTAGGTGATTTGGGACTTAGGAGTGTGTTCAAAATAGTTTTATGACGTCCGATGTAGAATTAGGCTTGAATTGGCGAAAGTTAATTTTTGGGGATTTTCGGCCGGCAGTGGAAAATGGGCTATCGAGGTCGGAATAGAATTCCAAAAGTTGAAACAGGCTCGTAATAGAATTTTGGATATGTCTGTAAAATTTCAGGTCAATCGGATGTGTTTTGGATACTTTCGGCATCGTTTGTGGATTTTAGAAATTTTAAAGTTCTTAGGCTTGAATCCGACGTGATTTTGGTGTTTTGATGTTATTTTTAGTGTTCCGAGAGTGAAACTAAGTTTGAATGATCATTTATGATGTGTTGGTAAATTTGGTTGGGGTCCCGAGGGGCTCGGGATTGATTTCGGTTGGTTAACGGGCATTTTTGGTCCTAAAGAACCTGTTGTTTTCTGGTGTTACAACAGTTGAAGGTCCTTCATCGCGATCGCGTAGGTATAGCTGCGATCACGTAGAGTAATCTAAGGCCATGAGGAAATTGTTCAATGCGATCGCAGAGTGTGGGGTGCGATCGCGTAGCACTGGAGGTCTGTTTAGTGGCGTGGGATAAGTCGCGATCGCGTAGGGTTAGTCAGGCGCGTGGGGAGTGATCAACTGTTCTTCGCAATCGCGTGGGTATGCTTGCGATCGCGTGGGTTCAGGTTCTATCGAATCGCGATTGCGTGGCTTGTGATGCGATCGCGTAGGGCCTTTTAAGGGTCTGCGGAATTTGTTCTTCGCGATCGCGTGGGAACTCCCGCGATCACAGTGAAGAAAATCCTGGGCAGTATATAATTAAACCCTCCGCGACCATAACCCACTTTTTCACCATTTTTGAACGGGAAGAAGCTTTTGAGGCGATTTTTAAGAGAGGAAATCATTGTTCTTCATTGAGGTAAGGATTTTGGACCCTAATACTTGATTATAAGTGATTAGGGATCAAAATATCAGTGTTTAATTTATGAAAATCAGTAGAAAAATATGGAATTAGGGCTTGAGAATATGAGACCTTTTAGGGATAATTTGAGGGGTCAAACGAACTTCGATATTCGAGTTCTTTATTTGTACGGAATTTTGAGAAGATGAAGAACAGTTTGGTATACAAAAATTCGAGTTCCGAGACGCGGGCACGGAGGTCGGGTTTTGGCTTATTTCGGGTTTTGTGATAAAATTGGTACTTTTCAATTGAAATTCATTCCCTAAGCATTATTTGATGATAAAAATATGATCTTTATAGATTTGGAGCACTCGGAAGTTGATTCGAGAGGCAAACGTGTTGCAGAATTGCTTTTCGGGCTAGTTTGAGGTAAGTAATATCTTTAAATCCTGTCTTGAGGGTATGAAACCCCGGACTTTACATCCTTTCACGGATTTGGAGTGACGCACACACTGGATGACGAGTGTGGGGCATGCACGAATTGGAGATTTGGAAAAAAATTGTTCCTTTTAGGCAACTATTGAGTTGCGAAACTACTTTTAAAGCATATGAGTTACAATATTACTATGTTTTGATATATTTGGGTTGTAAGCCATGTTTGGGGCCTAGTGCCGATCTGTTTTAACCCGTTGGGGGCTATTTTACTGATATTCTCATTACTTTGAAATTGTGATTTTACACTCAATCTTTCTTATGAAATTGTTGACACTCCTATTTGATGATATTACTATTTCTTGAAATGAAATATTATTTTGGGTCGAGAACCCCGTTTTATTCATGGACTGAGTGGCATGCTGAGAGTGTTTGACTGAGTGAGGCCGAGGTCCAATGTTGTGATGATGTTATGATATGAGAGAGGCCGAGTGCCTGAGAGTGATTTATGCCATGATGTGGCTTGTTTATAGCGCTTGGGTTGTAGGAGCCCCTTCGGAGTCTGTACATACCTCCAGTGAGCGCATGTACCTACTGAGTGCGAGTGCCGAGTGATGACTGATGAGTGATTGGGAGGCATGAGTGACAGTGAGGTTGCCCGCGGGGCTGATGGTGAGGTGCTGAGGGAAATTGTTATGAGTGATGATTATGGCCCGAGGGGTAGTTTTATGATGATATTTACTGAGTTTTTGACTATGATTCACTTCATTTTTCAAACTGATATTACTGAGAGTTTTACTGAGAAATATTGGAAAAATTCACTTGTTTTTCAAAGGATTTTATGGAAACTGGTTTTCGAACTTATGTGTTTGATGTATACTTTATGGAGACTTGATGTTTTACTGGTTGCGGATTGGTGTATCTGTGTTGTGTGTTTCATATACTTTAGACTGTGATTTATTTTCATTACTACTGAGTTGGCGTACTCATCATTACTCCCTGCACCCCTGTGTGCAGATCCAGGTACTGGTTCGGAGTAGTAGTCGTCCGAGCTCGTTGTCATCAGCGTTGGGGATTTCGAGGTAGCTGTCCAGCGTCCGCAGCTTCTCCACTTCCCTTATTCATATAGTTCTTAGTATTTGATTCATATACATTATTACGACATTAGCAGAGTTATTTTATTTCTTAGATGCTCGTGATCGGTTGACTCCAGTCTTGGAGGTTTTGTTTAGACAGTAGATTATATTATAATTGCTTAAAGACTTAGAGAAAAATGTTAATTGCCTATTTTGCTGATTGTTATTGATTTTTGAATTATTATAATATAACAAATGTGTAGTAATGTGATGGTTGGCTAGCCTAGTTCTACGATAGGCGCCATCACGACCTGTTAGGATTTGGGGCCGTGACAAGTTGGTATCAGAGCTCTAGGTTACATAGGACTCAACGGTCATGAGCAGGTTTAGTAGAGTCTTGCGTATCGGTACAGAGACGTCTGTACTTATCTTCGTGAGGCTACAGAACTCTTAGGAAAAATCTCATTTCTTGAACTCTTTCGTGCCATTCTATTGGTTCTTGAAATCTAAACTACTGTTGTTTCATTCTCTCACAGATGATGAGGACACGCACTACCGATCAGTGTGACCAGACACCAGCCAGACCCACAAGGGGTCGAGGCCGTGGTGGAGTTAGGGGATCAGCCCGTGCAGCAGTCGGGATAGTACCACAGGATCCCCCTATAATTCAGGATCAGGTTCCCGCCGAGGGTGCTCCGGCGGGACAGGCTCAGGCACCGGCAATGCCTATTGTTATTTCGGGTCTTCAGGAGACCTTGGCTCAGATATTGATGGTGTGTACCCGTTTGGCTCAGGCAGTTGCTATGTCCGCTACTGCCACTGCAGCTCAGGTCGGGGGAGGCATTCAGACTCCAGCTGCCCGGACACCTGAGCAGGTTGTACAAGGTATTCAGGCACCGGGGGTAGTCCCAGCCCAGCCGGTTGCCCCAGTTCAGGACTATGTAGTCCCAGCTATGCCCGGGGATGAGCAACGTAGGCTAGAGAGGTTCAGTAGACTTCAGGCTCTGACTTTCAGCGGCACAAAGGGTGAGGATGCCCAAGGTTTTCTGGATAAGTGCAAGAGGATACTACGTACTCTGGGTATTTTGGAGACCAGTGGGGCCTCGTTTGCTATATTTCAGTTTGCAGGTGCTGCTTTCACTTGGTGGGAGGCATTCGAGAGGCGTAGGCCGGTTGGCTCAGCACCATTCACCTGGCAGCAGTTCTCCACGATCTTTTTGGAGAAGTATGTTCCTCAGTCGCACAGAAAGGAGCAGCGCAGGCAGTTTGAGCAGCGGTATTCTGAGTTGGCTCGACATGCTTCTGAGTTAGTCCCTACTGAAAGGGAGAGGATCAGGAGGTTTGTAGATGGTCTCACATATCATCTTCGGATTTTGATGACCCGAGAGAGAGTGTCTGGAGATACATTTGAGCAGGTAGTTGACATTGCTCGGGATATTGAGTCGGCTCGCAGGCAGGAGCGTGAGGAGAGGGAGGCCAAGATGCCTCGGGGATCAGGTAGCTTCAGTGGTGCCCTTTCTAGAGGGCAGTTTCAGCACAGCAGAGGTCGTCCATTTAGACCTCCACAGCCAGTTCGCCCAGCTTATAGTGGTACATCGTCGGGGTAGGGTACTCGCAGTTCTCATCAGGGACGTTCATCTTTTAGCGCTCTTCCAGCTTAGAGCTCATCCATAGCATCATCACATCAGGGTTCTTCTATGTACGATTAATCCGGCGGTTATCATGGTAGCAGGGGTTCTCTTTAGTCCCCATCTTCAGCTCCCGGTGGTTTTTTTAAGTGTAGAGAGTTCGGACATGGGTGGAGGCAGTGTCCCCGTCGTCCTGGTAGTTCATCTCAGCAGAGGGTTCAGCCCTCGAATTTAGCCCCAGTCACTTCACCACCTACCCAGGCAGCCAGGGGTGGTGGTCAGGCAACTAGAGGCCGCCCTAGAGGGGGAGGTCGAGCAGGTGGATGCTAGCCATGTATTTATGCAATTTCGGCTAGGTCTGATGCTATGGCCTCAGATGCGGAGATTACAGGTACTATCTCAGTTTGTCACAGTGATGCTTTGGATTTATTTGACCCTGGTTCCACATACTCTTATGTTGCATCCTATTTTCTCACTTTCTGAATATGCCCAGTGAGTCTTTAGTTACGTCTGTTCATGTCTCGACTCCGATGGGCGATACTATTATTGTGGACCGTGTGTATCGATCGTGTCTTATATCTATTGGGGGTCTGGAGACCCGAGTGGACTTGATGTTACTCAGTATGGTTGATTTTGATATGATTCTGGTCATGGATTGGTTATCCCCATGTCATGCTATCCTTGATTGTCACGCTAAGACCGTGACCCTAGCTATGCCCGGAGTTCCGAGAGTTGAGTGGAGAGGGTATATAGAGCATGTGCCTAGCAGAGTGATTTCTTATTTGAAGGCTCAATGTATGGTTGAAAAGGGGTGTGATTCTTATCTTGCTTTTGTGAGGGATGTTAGTAGTGAGACTCTTTCTGTTGATTCTGTTCATGTGGTCCGTGTTTTTTCGGACGTATATCCTGCAGACTTGCCAGGCATGCCACCTGACAGGGATATTAATTTTGGTATTGACCTGGTGCCAGACACCCGGCCTATCTCTATTCCACTTTACCGCATGGCACCAGCGGAGTTGAAAGAATTGAATGAGCAGCTTCAGGAACTATTAGATAAGGGGTTCATTCGGCCTAGCGTAGCACCTTGGGGTGCACCGGTGTTGTTTGTGAAAAATAAAGATGGCTCCATGCGCATGTGTATTGATTATAGACAGCCTAATAAGGTTACGGTGAAGAACCGGTATCCTTTGCCCCGTATTGATGACTTGTTTGACCAACTTCAGGGAGCTAGCTTGTTCTCCAAGATTGACTTAAGGTCTGGGTATCATCAGCTGAAGATTCGGGATTCTGACATTCCGAAGACTGCTTTCAGGACCAGATATAGCCATTATGATTTTCTGGTTATGTCATTTGGGCTTCCCAATGCCCCAGTCGCGTTCATGCAATTGATGAACAACGCGTTTCAGCCTTATCTTGATTCTTTCGTCATTGTGTTCATTGATGACATCCTGGTTTATTCTTGTAGCCAGGAGGAACATGCTCAGCATTTGGGAGTTGTGTTACAGAGGTTGAGGGAGGAGAAGCTTTATGCAAAATTCTCCAAGTGTGAGTTTTGGCTTGGTTCAGTAGCTTTCTTGGGGCACGTGGTGTCTAGTGAGGGTATTCAAGTTGATCCGAAGAAGATTGATGCAGTGCAGAGTTGGCCTAGACCGTCCTCAACTACGGAGATCAGGAGTTTCCTTGGTTTGGAGGGATATTACCGTCGCTTTGTGGAAGGATTCTCTACTATTGCTTCTCCTTTGACCAGATTGACCCAGAAAGGGTGCTCCATTCAGATGGTCTGATGAGTGTGAGGAGACCTTTCAGAAGCTCAAGTCAGCATTAACCACAACTCCGGTTTTGGTTTTTCTACTGGTTCGAGTTCTTATACAGTCTACTGTGACGCTTCAAGAGTTGTCTTGAGAGAGGTATTGATGCAGGACGGTAGGGTGATTGCCTACGCATCTAGACAGTTGAAGGTGCACGAGAAAAATTATCAAGTGCACGATCTTGAGTTAGCTGCCATTGTTCATGCCTTAAATATTTGGCGCCATTATCTGTATGGAGTATAGTGTGAGATTTTCACTAATCATCGTAGTTTGCAGTATCTATTGAGGTAGAAGGACTTAAATTTGCGTCAGAGGAGATGGTTAGAGTTTTTCAAGGATTATGACCTCACTATTTTGTATCATCCAGGGAAGGCCAATGTAGTGGCCGATGCTTTGAGTCGCAGAGACGAGAGTTTGGGGAGTCTAGCGTACCTTTCAGTAGCAGAGCGACCTTTAGCACTTGATGTTCAGGATTTAGCGGGTCAGTTGGTGAGATTGGATTTGTCAGACCCTCCGCGGGTATTAGCTAGCATGGCTTCCCGGTCTTCTCTTTATGATCAGATTAGAGCTCGGCAGTATGATGGCCCGCATTTGTTAGTACTTCAGGATAGGGTCCGTTGAGGTAATGCCAGGGATGTGACTATTGGTGATGACGGTGTTATGAGGATGTAGGACCGTATTTGCGTGCCCAATGTGGATGGGCTTCGAGAGTTGATATTAGCAGAGGCCCACAGCTCGCGGTATTCCATCCATCCGGGTGCCGCGAAGATGTATCAGGATCTGAGACAACAGTATTGGTGGAGGCGGATGAAGAGATATATTGTCTAGTATGTATCACGGTGTCTCAACTGCCAGCAGGTCAAGTATGAGCAGCAGAGACCAGGTGGATTACTTTAGAGGTTAGATATTCCAGAGTAGAAGTGGGAGAGGATCACTATGGAATTTGTAGTTGGGCTTCCATGGACTTCGAATGGTTTTGATGATATTTGGGTCATTGTGGATAGATGACCAAGTCCGCGCACTTCATTCCTGTTGGTACTACTTATATTTCAGAGCGGTTAGCTGGTATTTACATCAGGGAGATTGTCCGATTGCATGGGGTTCCAGCTTCTATCATTTCTAACAGAGGTACTCAGTTCACATCTCAGTTTTGGAGGGCCGTACAAAGTGGTATGGGTACTCAGGTAGAGTTGAGCACTTCATTTCATCCTGAAACCAACGGGCAGTCGGAGCAGACTATTCAGATTTTGGAGGACATATTACGTGCTTGTGTGATTGACTTTGGTGGTTCATGGGATCAGTTTCTACCACTTGCGGAGTTTGCATTTAATAACAACTACCAGTCCAGTATTCAGATGGCCCCGTACGAGGCTTTATATGGTAGGAGGTGTAGATCTCTGGTGGGTTGGTTCGAGCCCGGTGAGGCTAGGTTATTGGGCACAGATTTGATTCGGGATGCGTTGGAGAAGGTGAAGTTGATTCAGGAGCGACTTCGCACGGCGCAGTCTAGGCAGAAAAGTTATGCTGATTGGAAGGTCCGGGATGTGTCTTTTATGGGAGGTGATAAGGTACTGCTGAAGGTATCACCCATGAAGGGTGTTATGAGGTTCAGAAAGAGGGGAAAGCTGAGTCCATGGTTTATTGGTCCTTTTGAGGTACTTCAGAAGGTTGGAGAGGTAGCTTATAGACTTGCCTTGTCACCCAACTTATCGAGTGTTCATCCGGTGTTTCATGTGTCGATGCTCCGGAAGTATGCCGGTGACCCGTCTCATGTTTTAGACTTCAGCACAGTTCAGCTCGAGGATGATATGTCATATGAGGTTGAGCCAGTAGCAATTTTGGATCATCAGGTCAGAAAGTTGAGGTCTAAGGATATAACGTCAGTGAAGGTACAGTGGAGAGGTCAGCCAGTGGAAGAGGCTACTTGGGAGACCGAGCGGGAGATGCAGAGCAGATATCCTCACTTTTTTTAGACTCCAAGTATGTTTCTGGACCCGTTCGAGGACGAACATTTGTTTAAGAGGGGGAGAATGTAACGACCCGGTCCGTCGTTACGTAGAATCTGTATTATATTTACTGTTATTGCCTTGTCATGGGTTGGTTATACTGTTTATGATGTGTTAGAGTTGGTAGGCTTGGAATCAGAATGGTTGTAGTGAGAATTCAGACACTTAGTCTCTAAAAATAGCCTTAAAGTGGGAAAAGTCAACTGAGTGTTGACTTATTGGTAAACGACCTCGGAATGCGATTTTATGGCTCGGATAGCTTCGTTAGGTGATTTGGGACTTAGGAGTGTGTTCCGAATATTTTTGTGATGTCCGGTGTAGAATTAGGCTTGAATTGGCGAAAGTTAGTTTTTGGTAATTTCCGGTCGGCAGTGAAAAATAGGCTATCGGGGTCGGAATGAAATTCTGGAAGTTGGAACAGGCTCGTAAAAGCATTTTGGATATGTCTGCAAATTTCAGGTCAATCGGATGTGTTTTGGATAGTTTCGGCATCGTTGGTGGATTTTAGAAATTTCAAAGTTCTTAGACTTGAACCCGACGTGATTTTGGTGTTTTAATGTTATTTTGGTGTTCCGAGAGTGCAACTAAGTTTGAATGATCATTTATTATGTGTTGGTAAATTTGGTTGGGGTCCCGAGGGGTTCGGGATTGATTTCGGTTGGTTAACGGGCATTTTTGGTCCTAAAGAACCTGTTGTTTTCTGGTGTTACAGTAGCTGAAGGTCCTTCATCGCGATCACGTTGGTATAGCTGCGATCGCGTAAAGTAATCTGAGGCCAGGAGGAAATTGTTCAATGCGATCGCAGAGTGTGGGGTGCTATCGCGTAGCACTGGAGGTCTGTTCAATGTGATCGCGTGGGATAAGTCGTGATCGCGTAGGGTTAGTGAGGCGCGTGGGGAGTGGGTTCAACTGTTCTTCGCGATCGCGTAGGGACTATTGAGGGTCTGGGGAATTTGTTCTTCGCGATCGCGTGGGAACTCCCGCGATCGCAGTGAAGAAAAGCCTGGGCAGTATATAATTAAACCCTCCGCGACCATAACCCACTTTTCCACCATTTTTGAACGGGAAGAAGCTTTTGAGGCGATTTTAAGAGAGAAAATCATTGTTATTCATTGAGGTAAGAATTTTGGACCCTAATACTAGATTATAAGTGATTAAGGATCAAAATATCAATGTTTAATTTATAAAAACCAGTAGAAAAAGATGGAATTAGGCCTTGAGAATATGCGACCTTTTAGGGATGATTTGAGGGGTCAAACGAACTCCGATTTTCGAGTTCTTTATATGTACGGACTCATGAGATGATGAAGAACAGTTTGGTATAAAAATTTCGAGTTCCGAGACGCGGGCCCGGGGGGTTAGAGTTTGGCTAATTTCGGGTTTTGTGCTAAAATTGGTACTTTTCAATTGGAATTTATTCCCTTAGCATAATTTGATGATAAAAACCTGATCTTTATAGATTTGGAGCACTCGGAAGTTGATTCGAGAGGCAAGCGTGTTACGGAATAGCTTTTCGGGCTAGTTTGAGGTAAGTAATGTCTTTAAATCCTGTCGTGAGGGTATGAAACCCCGGACTTTACATCCTTTCACGGATTTGGAGTGACGCACACACTGGATGACGAGTGTGGGGCGTGCACGGATTGGAAATTTGGAAAAAAATGTTCCTTTTAGGCAACTATTGAGTTGCAAAACTGCTTTTAAAGTATATGAGTTACAATATTACTATGTTTTGATATATTTGGGTTGTAAGACACGTTTGGGGCCTAGTGCCGATCTGTTTTAACCCGTTGGGGGCCTCAGGTGTGTTTCCGGGTGGTTTCGGATCATTTCGGGCTGTTTTGAGATGGCTGATACTGGTGTTTGGTGTTGTTCTTTGCGTTCGCGAGGATCCATTCGCGGTCGCGAAGAAGGATTTGGCATCAGAGACTTTGTTCTTCGCGTTCGCGAAGGGTGCTTCGCGTTCGCGAAGAAAAAAAATCTCTGTTGCGTAGGTCTGACTTCGGAGGCTCATATCTCACAATCTATAAGGAATTTTGAGATAATGTAAAAGGAAAATTGTAGCCCTTTGTGTCTGGTTTACCTTTCCAAGGAATTTTGAGATAATGTAAAAGGAAAATTGTAGCCCTTTGTGTCTAGTTTCCAGAAAGGTAAACCATTTAGCATTTAGGTTTATGTACAACGAGTTATGGCTAGTACACTACAGGGTGTTTGGGAAGATGAAGAAGAAATTTGTGTTGCACAGGGCTGATTATGGCAGCTTATATCTCGAAATCTATATGGAATTGGGAGATGACCGAAACATGATAGTTGTAGGTTTTGGAGTCTAGGTTTCAGAACATTAAACCATTTGTCATTTAGAGTTTTGAGCGAAAGGTTATGACTATTCTACTAGAGGCTATCTGAGTAGAGTTTGGAATTGCTTTTCGAGATTTTTTGTTCTTCGCGAACGCGAGGATAGGCCCGCGAACGCGAAGAAGACTTGCCTGGCAGTGTATATGTTTGCAAAAAAAGAGTTAGGCTCATTTCATCTCATTTGCTCCATGGGAGACGACCTAGGGGCGATTTTGGAGCTCCATCTTCATCATATATGTCAAGGTAAGTGATTCCCACCTATTTTAAGTTAAATACTTGGATTATGTTTATATATATATATATATATATATATATATATATTAACATGGAAATTCATGGAAAATTAGTGAAAACTTGGGGTTTTGGTAAAAAACCTAGAAATTAGTATTTTTGGATTTTGACCACGAATTTGGGCATGAAATTGAGGGTATATTATATATTTGAGTTAGTGAGGCTATGGGTAAAGTTTATCTTTGAAAAATTTCGGAATCCGGGCACGTGGGCCCGAGGGCAATTTTGTTAACTTTCCGAGTGGAGTTGAGAATTTATATAAATTGAATTGTTATAAGTATTAGAGTATATTTTCATTGGTTTACCCGTTATTGGCTAGTTTTGGGGCGTTGTGCATCAATTTGAGTCGCCGGAAGGGCTTGGAAGTCAGTTATGGAACTTCGGAGCGAGGTAAGTCTCCTTTCTAACCTTGTAAGAGGGAATTCTCCCCATAGGTGAAATAATTAATTATGTGCTACTATTTGTGGGGGATACGTACGCACGAGGTGACGAGAGTCCGTGCGTAGCTACTATTATGCTTATGTACGGGTAGTCTAGGACCAAAAGGCATGTTTTATTTGTCGTACTTGTAACTTTACTGATGAATTTAAAAAAAAATGTTTAAACCTTATCGAACTTGGCAAATGAATTTCTAGAAAAGATTTAAATACTATCTTCGTGACCATTAAAAGAGATTTTATCACTTCCTTGGGTAATTGTTTTCCTATAAAGCCTGGATTGACTGTTTGAATGTGTGTATCTATGAGTACCTGCGTCGCATGTATAATTCACGAGCGGGGTAACTCTATTATTATATATGAGTACCTGCGTCGCATGTATAATTCGCGAGCGGGGTAACTCTATTATTTATATTTGACCGCGTCGCATGTACGATTCGCGAGCGGGGTAATAGATGCATCTATGGTTCGCGTTGTTCGAACCTTCGGCAGTGAACATTTTATTATTGTTGGTTCAAGCCGTTCGACCCTCGGCATTTCCTAAGCATGATATTTGTTGGATACCATCTGTGATTTGAACTGTTTAATTGCCTTAAGATATAAGTTGTTAATTGAGATGACGGAAACTAGGATTTAAAATTTATGGAAGAAGTTGTCCTTTCCTGTTGTTATTTGTTAATTGATAATAACTTCCATGTTTGACATCACACTTGATTATATTAATTTGACCGCTAGTAAGTGTCAAGGTCGACCTCTCGTCACTACCTCTTCGAGGTTAGGCGGGATACATACTGGGTACACGTTGTTTTCGTACTCATACTAAACTTGATGTGCATTTTGTTTCACAAGTACATGCATGTTTAGTGGCCCCGCTTGACTCAGTGATGTGACTGATATGGGGACTTAGGTGAGCTGCTTCACTCGAGACAACCCGCAGCCAACAGAGTCTCCCTCGGATGTATTGTATTTTCCTTTTTGTCCAGTTTGTATTTCGGACAATTATTTTATTACATGTAAATTTCCTAAAAATTGCTCATGCACTTGTGACACCGGGTTCTGGTATGACTATGGAATTTATTCATTATTTAAATTTGTTAAAGATATAACTCTGTGGAAGTTCCTTAATTATTATTTAAGGAAATGAAAAGGAATGATTTCAGAGTATTAAAATAAAAATTTAATTAACTTCTTGGTGTTGGCTTGCCTGGCAGTGGTGTCCGGCGCCATCACGACCTTTATTGGATTCGGGTCGTGACAGTCGTCCTCCTCATAGGTTTGCTACAAATACCGACAACCCATTTCTTCTTTTACTATGTTGACTCAACACTGCTGAGCTACCCCTTTTATTCATATGCTCTTCGTTATTCTTTGGGTTAACTCTTATCCTTATTGATGCACAATAATACCAAAGGTAAGTCTCTATACAGATAATTCTTGGCACGAACCATATAGTCTAGAAGCTCGTTAACCACTGTACTCCCTCTGGAGCACCCCAAAATCTGCAACCGTGACTTCCACGCTGAGTAAACTTTTTGTAGATTTAAAGATGGCTATATAACTCCTTTGGTACTGAGGTATAGGGTTATTAAGGAGGCAGACATACCTCAAGTCCTAGCTTTATCTCTTGCAAAATCTCGGGCTTTATACATTCCAAGCCAAAACCGATATAACACATGACCCCGCAATCAATTCCTTGACAGTGGACTCCCCGACTTGGCACGAAGTCACATGTCACAGTGTTTGATAATACACAATGTTACACTCCACAGCTCATATAAATCAACCAGATGCCAAGGTCCGTTGCACCCCTACATGATTCACTGGGTGACCTCTCATTACGTCCGCTTCTTCAGTCAGAGCCACAATTGGTCTAGTAATTACATAATCTTCCCACCACCTCTTGGTGGAATCCGTCATCTGAAACACATCAAAATCAACCCCATTGCTTTCAATTATTCCCTTGTTATGGAATACTGGAGTAGTTATGAATCCTTATGGAATCTGGACTAGTCCAACATTTACCGACTGAGCTAGAACCTCCGCGTCTAGATCCATTTGGAACTGTACAATAGGTGCTGATGTTCGAGCTTTAGTCCGAGTTCTGCTTCTGTCTCTTCCCCTAATCGTAGCTGTCATTGGGGCTTCATCTCTTGTCCGGTTGTAGACGCTTTGCGTGTTGTCGAGATTTGTGATAGGACAATAATAGACAAGTTCAATCATCAATGGTAGAATAAATTCACACGATAGAGTAGAATAGAAGTAAAATTGTTCCTAACTTCATAACCTCTGAGAGATAAGTACAGACGTCTCCGTACCGATCCTTCATACTCTGCCAAGTTTGTTCGTGAATTGTGAGACCTAAGCAACCTGGCTCTAATACCAACTTATCACGACCCCAAATTCCCAACCTTAGGAATCGTGATGGTGCCTAACACCACACTTTCCAGGCAAGCCAATGTTAGAGTTCGATTAGCTAATTTCCCTAGACTATTTACTTAAGCACAAATAAATAAATTTAAAGTAAACTTAATTTAAATGATTTCCAATGAATACTCCAAATATAAAATAATAAGCAATTAAATAAACCGAGCCACGAACTAATTATATAAATAACTCTAAGACTACCACAGGGTCTGGTGTCACAATTCACGAACCACTAAGGAATACTAAAAATAATGGGCTGAAAGAAATAGTATATTGTTTTGAGAAAATATAAAACAGTCTCTACGAACTAGGAGAAGACTCTCGGGGTCTGCGAACGCCGGCAGATATACCTCTTGTCTCGGATAATGGATAGATGCTACTAAAAATCTCTAATGTGGGTCGGTACCTGGATTTGCACAAAAGAGTGCAGAGTGTAGTATCAGTACAACCGACCCCATGT
>ML254758.1:30090-136972 GCA_005239495.1 Nicotiana undulata | reverse complement strand
TCCCTTTTGCATGGTCTTGAGTGTTTACATCTTGTGTACTGCAAAATACCAAAATTCTATGATAAATAAGAGTAAATGCTCTTGAAACGAGCCATAGTCTAAGCAATATGGTATCAAATGTGCCGAAATTCTCCGGCACATCACACGCCAGCTCTGGAGTTCAGCATGAGCCTATCGTTTTATGGGTGGTCGCTTGGGTGTTTGAGGAGTTAAATGGTGGACACATGAGTCGTCGGTATTCTGTGAAATGACGAAGGACTAGGGTTCGGTAATCATGGGGGTGTTTTATTGGAAAACGCCGGTCGGGTCGGTCCTTTTTCACTAAGAATCCGCTGCTCATGGATGTGGGCTAAATTTAATGCATCCTCATACGTAGTGGGACGATGGGCCAAAAAAGAGCTCTTAATGTCATCACGCAGCCCAGAGATAAACAAACGGACCATGATCCTATCACATATGTCATTAGTCTCGTTCGCCACCTTCTCAAAACGGCTCTGCAACTTCGATACAATGGTCATTTGTCGGAGCTTAGCCAACCTTCCCTCAGCCGATTCAAGCCCCTTTGGAAGGAAACGAACGCGTACCTTCTCTGCAAAATGTGCCCATCCTGCTAGCTGCTTATTCCGAAACAACCAGTGGTACCACTCTAAAGCTTCGCAGTCGAGGTGAAATGATGCTATAGTGACTTTATCATCTTCCGCAATTCCAAAGTGATCAAAATAATGCTCCGCTTGAAACAACCAGGCTTTCGAATTCTCACCACAAAAGCGACCGAACTCCACTGGCTTGTGGCGGAAGGTGGTTGTCGATGGTTCTTGTCCTGCCGGTAGTCTGTTACCAACAACCTCCATGAGAAGACCACGAGTGTCAGAGAGTTTCTTAAGTACTGATTCCTTGACTTCCTGAACCGAATCGTCGATTAGAGCCTTGAGTAACATATGGTCCTCTATGAGTGACCTCTGGATGAAAGCATCAATGAAACAAACTGAAATTCGGACAACACAATTCACAACCAATAAACTTGATAGTTGTATTACTCAATAAAAATTACAAGGCACTGAATGCTTGAAAGGGAAATTACTGGAAATTGACATAGAAGAAGGAGATGAGAGATTAGAAGAAGGGGGACGAGAATTGCAGACTTCACATAACAAATTGCCTGCCTAATACACTATTCTTCCTGTTATTTATACTAAATCTTGCACCAGTCCTCTTCACGCTTTTCTCCCCTTGCCTTGCACCACAAAATGCGCTAACTTCTTTGAAGGTTGCCTCCTTCTCCTCAAAACAGAATGATGTGGAATCACGTGGGCCTCTGCTGAGTCAGCGTCCACGTTGGTTGTATCATTCACAACAAACAACTACCAATTGCGGCAGTTCTATACCAAAGAAACATAATAGAAAACAACGCATGCAAATACTGTGGAACATAGGAAGATATATACCATCACCTCTTTCAATGCCCCATCAACGGTAGAATATGGAGATAACTAAACAGTAGTCCACCAACACACTCAAACCATCTTGATTGGATAAAAGTAAATTGTACATCAGATGCGAGCATCTTTCTACCAAACAATTTTTCCATACCTTTGGCAAATATAACGCCTATTATCTTTTGGCATATTTGGTTAAGCCGTAACCATAACTTTTTCAATAATGACTCCCACCACATTGATACCAGGAAATAATTATGTACGCAATGAAGTATCTCTGTCTCACAAATCAGAACTTCAAACACCCAATAACGTCTAAAACACCGATAAAATGGAACCCCCCACCACACAACATCTATAAACTCAATATAGATGGTGCACACTAAAAAAACTCCAACAAAAGAGGAGCAAGCGAAAACATAAGAGATTCCGAAGGTCAATGGATTCTCTTACCATGGTCTCATCACCCATCCAAGCTGAAATCATCGCCTTACTGAAAGGATTGGAACTTGCTTTCACAAAAATCAAATACCGATTATAGTGGAAACAGATTTCCAAGTATTACTTCAATTATTACATGACAATTCTCACACTAAAGCTAATGCTAATCTTCTCAATGATTGCAGGTTCCTGTTAGAAGCACGGGAAAACCGAAAGTTAGGCATGTATACCATGAAGGAAATCAAGTGGCGCACACTAGCGAAGTTTGGGAGCAACTGTAACTCACATACTAATGCCGAGTGTGGCGATCACTTCTAGAGTGAACCACCTTTATTTGCTTTCTTTATTCTACGCAAAGACAAATTGGGAACTGTTTGGATAAGATCAATGCGGGATTATAATAATTCTCTTTACTTTAACGCTTAGTGCCCCGAGGCGCCTTTATCCCAACAAAAAAAAATCATAGCATCCCCACAATTGTGGTATACCCAACAGACCTGCAACTTGCATCACAAAGTTATTGGCAAATATATATATATATATTTTTTTCCCCTACATAATACTAGTATTTAAAAGCCTGCTCCATAAATAAGTTTTGTGGAAAATGATTGTGCGCTTGATCTGAATGCTTCCCAAATATGAAAAACATTCAAACTATACAATGCTTCGAAGATTTCAGAAATTATTGATATGCAAATGCCATAGTAGTCACGATGAAATATTTTCTTCATAACTTGCTTTTAATTTGTGGAATAACATAATGGTGGTATAGTGGCAAGTACACCATAATTTCCACCAACATACCATATTTTCAACTTTGGTGGTTATCAACAAAGTAATATGTTATGAGAACTAAAGTTGGTGGGTTCTATAAAACATTCATTCTTAGGAATTAACGATTGGGAAGGAGAAGTACAATATGGGAAGTAAGCGAGAAAGGAGAAAGAAAAATTTGAAGGGTTAATATCTGTCCAAAATATTTGTATATCTCTATTTTCTTGGGAACATCCGATATGAAGAAAAAAAGTTCCACATCCATGAGTTAAGCTGTGTCCTATATGTTGATATTGGACTACAATATGCCCTTGAAAGAAATAGTAGAAATGTGGTGGGATAGCCAATTTTTAACATGATATTTATTTTTTATCTAATGTTTTTAATGCTGAGCAAAAATAACTATTACTTTATTAAAATTATTATGAAAAGTCGCTTTTACCCATTCTTCATGAATGTTGTGTAAATATTAAGGACATGTCGTCCTTAATATTTACACTGCACACATGAAGTTAAGGACGCCACTGCTCATATGAAGTTAAGGACATGATGTCCTAAAGTTTAACAACGTAAGGTGCAAATACATGACACTTTGTCCTTAATATTTACACTGCACACATGAAGTTAAGGACGCCACTGCTCATATGAAGTTAAGGACATGATGTCCTAAAGTTTAACAACGTAAGGTGCAAATACATGACACTTTGTCCTTAATATTTACACAGCATTCATGAAGTTAACGACGCTATGTACTTAATATTTACCAACACTCATAAAGTTAAGGGCACTATGTCCTTAACATTTACATTGCACACATGAAGTTAAGGACACCATGTCCTTAACATTTACCCGTACATATAAAGTTAAAGACATGAGGTCCTAAAGTTTAACAACAAAAGGTGCAAATACAAGTTAAGGACATTATGTCTTTAACACTTACACTGCACACATGAAGTTAATGACGCCATGTTCTTAACATTTATACTATACATATGAAGTTAAGGACATGATGTCCTAAAGTTTAATAATGGAAAATGCAAATACATGACACTTTGTCCTTAATATTTACACAACATGAAGTTAAGGACACCATGTCTGCAATATTTAGTTATTTACACAACATTCAAGAAGTTAAGGACACCATGTCCTTAATATTTATACAACATTCATGAAGTTAAGGACATCATGTCCTTAATATTTACACAACACCCATGTCTAACACAAGGGTATTTTCGTCCGGGCGAGTAAAAGATTATTAAGCACTGGCTAAAAAGTAAAATATATTTTAAACAGTGGCTAAAGAATAAAGACATCTCTGAATAGTGGCTAACCGTGCACTTCCCCCAAAGAAATATGCGAATGGCAACTTTTTTATTTTACTATAATTAACATTTAGCCATAACCTCAAAACTAATAAAAAGTTCAACCATTATTTAATGCCAAAATAAAATTTGAATAATAATACGCCTAGCTAAAACAAGAAAGAAAAGTTTCAGCACAGTGCTGTGGATTTTCAGAGCTTCTTGCTTGGTGTATTTTGCTCCAATTTTCAGTTACATTTTAAATAATGGCTAAACTGTGAAAATTGATACAGAAAGTGGCTAGCCCACTTAATCTTTACCTTAAAGAGTTGCTGGATCACATCTCCAAGATGATAATGGGCATGAAGCTAAGGCTTCAAGCCCAGTAGTACCGACACCTAAACCTTTTGCCTTGCAAGAGTAGCAGGGAGAGCCGGAGAGGGTTTAGTAAAATGGTGAATTACAAAGTAAGCTTTCTCGACTATCTTTATTGCGCTTCTATCTATTGATTAAATTTAAGAGGTTTTATTATTACTCCTACCAGGTGGTGGGGAGAGACCCGAAGATCTACCGCATGAAGCTTTGGGCAACCAACGAGGTCCGTGCCAAGTCCAAGTTCTGGTATGTTCTCTTCACCTCCTCTCGCTCTCTCTGTATGTGTGTGTACCGAATATGGTATTAATTGAGTTGGTTGAATTGGTTGTCTGCTTAACTCTTCTGTCTTTTGATGAGCTATACTCATTCATAGTTAATACTAGTCTAGTTAGGATTTGAATCTGAGGTTTGTCTAGGTGAGTTTAGACCATTGACCTGTGCATTAATGTGTAAGACATTTTGCTTATCATCTTGTGAGTCAACTCTCTTTGTATTACAAGAGAATGTTTACTCCCTTTCCCTATGACAAATGAAAGGTGTATCGAGGAATAGGGTCAAATTATCCAATATCAGTTGCAATTTGATTGATTCTTTCATCTATTAGAAATAAAATTATATTTAATCATAAGAATAAACTATCTTACTATAAGGAGTTAAAGAATCATTCTATGTTATGATTTTTTTCATATGTTTATTATTTCCTCTATTCTGTTTTATGTCACGATCCAAAACCATAGGACCTGATCGACATCTGTCAATATACACCCTTGAGCGACCCACATGTACCATCCATCATATTAGGTCTCCACTTACCTCAACCTTGATGTATAATCAATCTCACTTAGTCCAACGTGTCTCGATCAAGTTAATCTACGTTAATCATAACTTAAACATTTCATTTAAACTCAATGCAGCCAATTCATATTTGGCCCGAGCCACTAAGTTTTCCAATTCAAATACTAGGGTGAAGTCTTGATTCAACCATTCCGTTCTCACTTCACATATAGACTATTCCAGTCATTTATGGTATTACAATATCAACCAATTGATCTTACTACTATTTATCATCTTCTTCAACTTTCAACTATTACCATTAATACCCCTCTACTAATACATTTATTTAGAGTATGGGTAGGATATTTATGAGTTTGAGTTTTGAGTTAAGGAAAACGAGGTGAACCTTTTACCAATGGGTTTAATGTCGAGAGTTGGAGAAGATGATGAATAGTAATTGGGTGAATTGATTGATCTTGTAAGATACACTTTTGTCAGAGGCAAGAAACTCTAAAAAAAACTCTAGGTTTTATTGGGGCTTTAAGTGCAAAACGTAGTTTAAGTGTGAGTTTTAGGGGAAAAAAAGGCGCAATGAAGAAAAAGATAGAAATATATACTTTTATATATATATATATATATATATGTAATTCAAGAAAAAGTAACATATTCATTCATAATGTTTTCCTTAATAACTAATACACTTATTTGGCGGTTATATTTCTAGTTCAATATCGCTCGATTTAAGATTGAACTCATGGACACAAGAGGCACGCCTTGGTGTCTTGCCTACACGAAAGCACAATGCTTTCTTTGAGCTTCAGGGCTTAGGTGCGCCTTAAATTATGTGAACGGTCTATATGAAGTGGGAATAGGTCACGTGAATCAAGATTTTGCCCTAGTATTGTAATTGAAATTGGGCGGCCTAAGGCTAAAACCCAAAAGATGAATTGGCGACATTGACATGTTTAAGTTTTGATTAATAATCTAGTTACAGGGCTTTGCAAATTTTCTTGTAAAGTTAAGATAATGTTAGGATGAATACAGTTCTTAGTATTCCTTGGGGTATAATATCTAGCTGCGGTTGAGCTTGCATAACGGTTGTCACACCTCCTATTTGAAAAAGGATTATTTTATTATTTTCGGAGTTGCCACCGGGAATTGAGTTATGGTGTTTCGAGAGTCATCATTTTATTTAAATCCCTATTCAAATGAAAGTTTGACTCCTTATTTATGGTCCGCGAAAACAGAAGACTTGGTAATAAACTTTGTTGACCAGGGAGAAGGTGTAAGGTACTCCTCGAATCCCGTGGTTCAAGCAAGGTCACTTTTATTAACTCAAACTTGGCTTAAACTAATTTTGGATATTTTTGTGCTTAATTGGTTTTTACGTTTTGCCTATTGTCTGTTCATTATCGCTTGATTATTGAAATTATGGAGAAATATTCTTAACAAGTCACGCGGACGTGTCCTTGTCTAATTAGGTGTCGAAGTCATGTCACGCGTACATGTGCATAATCAAAGACAATTTCATAGTATTTTGAGTTATTTGGTTAAGTCGCATGAACACATGCTTTGCCTTTTTAATTAAGAGTTATGACTATATTACACGGAAGTATACACAGTCACAAAAAATGGTATTTGGTTCGTTGAAGCACGCCTAAAACCTTCCCAACGAATTTGGAGTTATTTTATGGATAAATGCTTATTAAATAGAGATGGGCCAGCTTATGTTATTTAAGGAAGTGGGCATAACATGATTCTTTTGGCCCAAATCAATTTGTTGAAATTTTTTTTTAGATTTCTATACATTATAGGAATCTATATTACCCTCCCTACTCAACTTTTAATATAATTACCTTTTATATACCTAATTGTCATTTATGTACATTTTAGGGGATTTAAAATGGTATTAATTAGTGACCTAATTTAACTCTACCATATATTCCCACCCCTCCACGGTTCTCTCTTCAAATCCCACCCCCTCACCCACGTATCACACCCACACCCCAAGATTTTCTCTTCAATCACCCACGATTTTCTCTTCTAAAACCAGACAAAATTGTTAACCCCTCCATTAACGCGTTTTGCAAGTACTCTTCAAAAATCAGTCAAATTTCGTACTCTTCTTCAAAGTTCCTATCCCCATTAACGCATTTTGCAAAGCTAGCTTCAAAGATTTTCAATGAAGACGAACAGAGCTTCAAAGAACAACCCTAACAAAGATAAAAGAGCAGATGTTCCTTCATTTGATTTGGATGTTTTCTCAGCAAATTCACCCAAAAAATATTCAAAATCAGCTCATGCAAAAGAAGAGAAGAAGCCCAGGCTTTCCCCTCGTGAAGCTAGGGCAGAAGCTAGAACAAAACAAAAACACAATTCTCCTGATATAAATCATTCATAAACCAATCAAGCTATGGAAATATGAACTCAATACAGAATAGTAATTAAACAAAATAATTTCAAACTAACTATATTAAGAGTTGAAAACACATCAACTATTGCACATCAAATATAATTCTCCTGAACTCATCAACACTTTTTATCAAAAAGTCCGTTCACTACATAAAATTTTATTTTTTTTGGGAGCATTTTTGCAAGATCTTTTGTTATGCCCTTCTACTCCGCAGTTGCCACATGAGACCTTGTACTTCTTTGCATTTACTTCATCATATGTTCTGTATCTTTGTTTTTGAGGTCTTCCTGGCTGTCTTTTACCGGCAGGTGGAATTACAACTTCTTCAGTTATATGTTGTGGCATATTCCATTTGCTTTCATCAGGCAGGGGGTCTCCTGGTATTTCATAAGTATGCAAGAGGCTCTCCCTTGTGTAATAAGGAGAACAATAGTTTTCATAAGACTCATTCATGTGCCTTAAAGCAGCCAAAGCATGTGCACAAGGAAGTTCGTCAAGCTGGAATTGTCCACAGCTACATCTCTTGTTTTCAAGACAAACAATATAGAGCTTCACACCATCTATCACTGTATGGATGTGATCTGTTGAAGCCCTCACCTACAATTACATTACAAACACAAAACAAATTATCTACAATAAAACTACAAAATATCTACATTGTCTGTTAATATTTTATTTTGATGCGATAAATGGTCAGATTTTATTGGATATAGTTCTCTAAGCTTCTACGACAATGTTTTGTTGTCCTCCAACTCTTTGTTGTATTTTTTCCCAAGGTATGTAAATGTACCCTTTGCTTTCATTAACTTTTCATTAGTCCAACGTTCAAGAAGAGTCGTCATGTACTCTAATAGTTCTACTATCGGCAACTCTCTTGCATCTCTTGTTACCGCATTCAACGACTCTGCAATGTTTGATATCATAATCCAAGTTCTGTTCACTGTAGCATGTACTCGAGACCATCAATGATAGCCAATATCGTATACGTATGCTTTAACACGCGGGTCAATCTCTTCAATCTTTGACATCCTTTCATTAAATTCATCAAGCGTGCATAATTGTGTTGTGTCAAAGCACAATTCACTTAACTTTAGATGACCCTTCTTGAACTTTGCCCTTATATTTGTCCAAATATGTCACATGCAAGAATAATGTGGCATGCCGGGATAAACAATAGATGTTGCCTTCAAGATACTCTCATTCCGATCCGAAACAACATACATATTTGGTTTTTCACCATATGCATGTTTGAAATTCAACACCCACGGCATAATTCGTTCAGCTGAATCAATGAACACGGGAGAAATTCAAAAATAGCCACATTTACAAGTGGTCATTCAAAAATAGCCACAGTTTCAAAAGTAATCGAAATTTAGCCACTTTTCATGTAAAGATAAATTTGAACGAAAATACTGTTCAAAATTCGGAAAATACTCTAGCATAATATACTGGAATTCCAGTATAATATACTGGAGTTCAAGCAAAGTATACCGGTCCAACATATTATTATGCTGAAACTTTCTGCGTGTTGGAGTTCCAGCATAATATGCTGGAAGTTCATGCACCGAATTCCAGTTTATTATGCTGGACCGGTCTCTGTTGCAGCAAAATATTGACTATTTTTCAATGACTTGGCAAACGCTGGCTATTTTTGAATGACCAGTCCAAAAAATGGCTAGTCCGTGCTATTTTTAGGCGTACTTAATTTCTTTAACTGAGTTAAATCCAACAATAATAGACAACCAACACAATGAACCTAACCGAGCAATTTGAACTTATATTTTTTCATGACAATTTTAGCTTATTCTCAAATCTTACAATATAACCCGCGACAAGAAAATAAATAAGCTAACATGATAACCGGAACTCCTTTTGATCACGCCGATGCAACTTCATTTAGAAAAAAAGAAGAAGAAAACAGAAAATCGAGCAAATACTATTCAAGCATCAAGAAGAAAATAAAACTGTAAATCAAAGAATGCATAGAGTTTGAACTGGACCTCAAACAGCTGCAACTTTCAATTCATTTTTGTATAGCTTCCAGCTTGGTTTACAGAGCAAAGGAATGATTGTTACTGCTTAAAGACCGAAACCGCCACCGGAGCTCGAACAGGAAACATCGCTTGGATCTCAAGCAGAATCGTGTTCGGCGACCTCGACTCAACTCCCAACGCTGCTGTTATATGCATGAAAGGGGAGCTGTTTGGATCTGCATTTTGGAGCTATTTCACATGGTTTTGTGGTGGTTTAAGTGTCTGGTTCTGGTGGTTTTGGGGCAGTGTTTTGGACTGTTTCGCAACTGATTTTTGTGCTCTTTTTTGGCTGTTTCACAGCTGATTTCTGCTACGTTTTGGGGTGCTTTCCGAGGCTATTTAACCGGAAAAGAGAGGTCGTTTTAATGGTGGTTTATGGTGGGACGTAGCGGCTGGTTTTTAATCATTTTTCACGGAGTTCATGGGTAGTTTTAGACTGGTTTTTGGTGGTGATAGAAACTGGTTTAATGCTGGAGTTCGGCATGATTTTTGTGGCGTTTTTTGGGCTCGCTTAAGCTTGTTTAACACTTAAAGAGTGAAGCCTTTTGCTGCGTTAATGGCTGTTGGTTACATGGTTGTTCAATGGAGAAGTTTGAGGCTAGTTTTGAGTGCAAAAACACGAGAGTAAGAAGAGAAAGTGCAGTTGCTGCCTTCCTATTTCTTGCTAGCCCTCTAAGGTTTTCTATCTGTTTTTCTGTGTGTTTGTGAGTTTTTTTTCTCTTTTGAAGAAGAAAGAAGCTGGCTACTTATGGGAATGAAGATATTGCTAACTTAGATTATTGTGGAGGAAGAAGTGAGCTCGGGAGCTACTGTCGTTGCCCTTCTTTTCTCTCTTTTAGCTCTAATGTAGTATAGAGGTGTGTTTGGCATGAAGGAAATTTTTTCTTTGGAATATAAATTTTCGTGAAAAAAAAAGTGGATTTCTTGTTTATTTTCTGGTATTTTGTTAGGTAGCAGAAACTATTTTTGAAAAATATATAATTTAAGCAAACAATATATGAGACGAAATAGGTAAAGGCGGGGGATGGTGGTAGGTCGGGCTCTAAGGGGCCTGAGTGGTGAAGGCGATATCGCGGGGGTGGAGGTCGGGGGTGGGGGTAGGCAAAAAATAGGGCGGGGAAGGTTTGAAAAAGAATTTTGGAAAATATTTTCCGTCCTTTTTGTAGGGAACTCATTTTCTTCCAAAATATTTAAGCCAATCAAATATTGGAAAATTGAATTCATACCAAACACACCCTATGTCTTATATTTTGTGCTAAGTCTTCTTAACGTGTCTCCTAGGTCCAGGTCTTATTGTGTGTGGGTTAGATGCAGTGTATGCTAGCTTAGTGAGCAAAAAAATTTCTACATTCCATTTCTTGCTCATTAAGCTAGCGCTTACTTATATTCTATCCACTTAAAAAAAGAGCCAAAAGAAAGCTAAGAGAATAAGCACCCACAACTCACGTTTTTGCAATTGATCTTTTACAAAGTGTGTACACACACATACTCAGAAACACACATAGGGGGCGTTATTACCAAGGGGACCGGAAGCGAAGCGCCTAAATGATGTTGGGAATTAAACACAAAGAAGGGAAGTTGAGAGAGAGTATTTTAAAGTCTATCAAATTTCATATGAAAAGCTACAGTAGAGGCCTTTTTAAATAGGCTTACAATCAACTGACTTAAGCTAAAAATAAACAACTAATAAACAAAGTGGATAAAATGCTCCCACTACTTCCAACTAAATGATCATGCTAATTAACTGAACAAGTACTAACTTTACAGATGCTAAAAATTACCTAAATAAGCTGTCACTTTGAAGCATTAATCAACACACCCCCTTGCTTCAAAGCTTGTCACTCGCATTTTGTGATCTGTAATACTCATGTTTCCCAACAGGAAGTGCTTTGGTTAGAATATCATCAACTTGTTCATTTGTGCCGCAATGCTTCCAGTTGCTACCAGACTTCGGATGAAATGGTACCGAATGTCGATATGCTTTGTCCTGCTATGAAATGCCGGATTCTTTGTCATCGCAATAGTTGCTTTATTGTCACAGAAAATTTCAGTTGCTGTAGCTTGCTCTTGAAATAGATCAGCAAGTAACCTCTTTAGCCAAAATGCTTGACAAGCTGATGTAGTGGCAGCAACATATTCTGCTTCAGATGATGACAAGGCCACAATTTCTTGCTTCTTTGAGCTCCAAGATATAACACATGAACCAAGAGAGAATGCATATCCAGAGGTACTTTTTCTATCATCCCGACAACCTGCCCAATCACTATCTGTGAAACCAAACAATTTAAAATTTGACACATTAGAGTACCAAATTCCAAAATCAACAATTCCGACAACATATTGTAAAATCCGCTTTATTGTCCCAAAATGATGCTTTGTTGGGTTATGCATAAATCTAGAAACCACACTAATAGAAAATGCCATGTCAGGTCGTGTGTGCGATAAATAATTTAGACCACCAACTATGCTTCTAAAGCATCGAGCATCCGTCAAACCCGTACCATCATTTGATATGAGCTTCTCATTCACATTCATAGGTGTAGAAGCTATCTTACAACCTAACATTATGAGTCTCTTAAGAAGATCAGTTACATATTTTCTTTGCGGGACAAAAATTCCATCTAAACTTTGTTTAATCTCAAGACCAAGAAAATAATGCAACAACCCCAAGTCTGTCATTTCAAACTTTTTCATCATGAAAGACTTAAATTCAACAATAAGTGATTCACAAGAGCCCATATAAATCATATCATCTACATAAAGGCACACCACCAAGAAATCAGTTTTACCTTGCTTCTTTACATAGAGAGTTGGCTCATTTTTGCTTCTTTCAATTCCATTATCCTAGAAATAAGAGTTGATTTTGCTATACCATGCTCGCGGCGCATGCTTTAGACCATATAAAGCTTTCTTCAACATGTACACTTTACTTTCATGTCCTGTTACAATAAAACCTTCAGGTTGAGCAACATAAACCTCTTCTTCTAATTCTCTATTTAAGAAGTCAGGCTTAACATCAAATTGGTAAACTGGCCAAGAGAGTTGAGCAGCAAGAGCTAAGAGAGTTCTCACTGTTTCAAAGCGCGCTACGGGAGAGAATGTTTCATCAAAATCAACTCCTTGCTGTTGTGCATATCCTTTTGCAACTAGCCGAGCTTTGTGCTTCTGAATAGTTCCATCAGCATGGTACTTCGTGCGATACACCAATTTCAGGCCAATAAGATTCTTTCCCTCTGGTAAGTCAACCAATTCCCACGTTTTATTCTTTTCAACGACATTCATCTCTTCCACCATTGCTTGCTGCCACTTTTCTTTTTCAGCTGCTTCTCCATAATGTATAGGATCTGTAACAATAAAAGCAAATTGACAAGTATAAATGTCATTAGAATATCTGAGATTTGGTCTTTTTCCCTGCTTGATCTTCTTGGAGGAATGGGATCTGCTGGAATTGGCTCTTCTGAAGACTCTCCGAGTGTTTCATATGTTATTGGTTCTGAAGGTTCAGCTACAAGCGTTTCAGGTGCATTTTCAAGAACTAGAGAATTTGCAGGTGTTGTAGTATTGCTAACATTCCAAGCCCAAATTTCTGCCTCGTTGAACCTAACATCCCTGCTTATAATGACTTTGCCACTCATCGGGTCATACAATTTATATGCTTTGGATTGAGCACTATAACCCACAAAAATACATTTTTCTAATTTCACATCAAGTTTGTGACGAGATGAAGAAGTATCCAAAGCATATGCTAAACAACCAAAAACTTTTAGATGGCTTACCCGTGGCTTCCTTCCCTTCCAAGCTTCATATGGGGTTCGATTTATGACTGCTTTCGTCGGTGAGATATTGAGAAGATACACTGCTGTTGCTACCGCTTCTGCCCAAAACTTCTTTGGAAGTTTTGTTGCTTTCATCATGCTTCGGGCCATTTTCGCCACCGTTCGATTTTTTCGCTCGGCCACTCCATTTTGCTCTGATGTGCGTGGTGCAGTCAGTTCCTGTAAATACCATTTTTCTCACAGAAATCGTCAAATTCTTTAGATGTAAATTCACCGCCTCTATATGAACGAAGAGCCTTTATACAACACCCACTTTGCTTCTCTACAAACGCCTTGAATTTCCTGAAATTCTCAAAAGTTTCTGATTTGAATTTCAAGAAATAAACCCAACTCATTCGACTAAATCATCAATGAACAACAAAAAATATCGACTTCCACCTAAGGAATCAATACTCATTGGACCACAAACATCAGCGTGCACCAATTCAAGACAACTGGAAGCCCTCCAAGCCATGTTTACAGGAAATGAGTTTCTACTTTGCTTACCGTAGACACACCCTTCACAAAAATCAAGACCATAAATTTTAGGCAACCCAACAACCATATTTTTTTGACCCAACAATTTGCCCTTTAACATTCAGATGGCTATACCGTAAATGCCATAAATTAGCGCCACTAGTTTTAGCAACTAAAGCGCAATTTTTCACACCAGATATATCTAAATGAAACAGTTTATTTTGTGTCATAGAAATGTTGATAATATTTTTCTTTGAGTTCTTATCATAAACAATGCAAAAATCATCATCAAACAGAAGAGAGTAACCACCACTCATCAATTGGCTAACGCTTAACAGATTATGGGCTAAATTAGGAACATATTGCACATCATGTAGAAGCTTTACATTACCATGTGTGGTTTTGATGGCAATTGTAACTTTCCCTTCAACCTTCATCGGCTTGTTGTCTCCAAGTCGGACCTCACCTTTTTGGGACTCATCAAGTTCTTTAAACAGTGACCTCATTCCAGACAAATGGTTTGAGGCACCACTGTCCATTAACCACACTCCATTAAGGCCATCATTGATAGGAGATTGGGTCATGAATAACGTACTCCCCTCTTCAACTTCCTCTGTGAAATTTTCTTGCTTTTCTTCATCCCATCTGCTTGGTCCAACAATTAGCTTCTATGTGGCCCAACTTCTTGCAATATCGACATTGAATGTTGTTTCTGTTTTGACGTTGATCGCCAAATTGACCTCTTCCTCTGCCACTTCCACGACCTCGACCACGATAGCCACCTCTTCCTCTGCCTCGGCCACCAAAAAATTCTGATTTTACCTTGTAAAGAGGCTCCCCCTTAACCCGAAAAGCTTTCTCATCCACCTTTTCATAGGACCTAGTGATTCGAACTTCATGGTCTAACAATGAACCCATTAGTTCATCAAAACTGTAAGTAGATAGGTCCTTAGATTCTTCTATTGCAACAACAACATAGTCAAAGCTTTTTGTTAAACTTCTCAACACTTTACTTACAACAGTTTCATTGTTAACACTTTCACCATATGTTTTCATATGATTAACAATTCCAGAAACTCTAGACATAAAATCTTGCACAGACTCTTTGTCTTTCATGGCTAAAGTTTCAAATTCACGACGAAGTGTTTGTAATTTCACAGTAATTACCTTCTTGTCGCCCAAATATTCTTGCTTTAAGTCTCCCATGCTTGATTGGAGGTTGTTGCCGTTGCAATTCGGGGGGAAATTTCATCATCCAGTGCTGATTGGATGAAAAATAGTGCCCTTGCATCTCTCTTGCGAGTCTCCCGTAGCTGTTGGTTGGGTTGAGCCGGTGCCGGATTTGGCTCAACATACCCGTTCTCCACCAAATCCCATAGCTCCTGGGACTTGAACATTGTCTTCATTTTGAGACTCCAAAGATGATATTTTTCCCCTTTAAATATTGGAATCATGGGTTGAGATGAAGAATTTGTGCCGTTGCTTGCCATAGCTTCCTCTAAATTTTGTGCTCCTTACTTTTTCTCTTTTAGGCTTCACCTCAACTTTTTATTTGATTGTGTCTGCCTCTCAATGAACCTGGCTCTGATACCAGAATATTGTTGGGAATTAAACACAAAGAAGGGAAGTTGAGAGAGAGTATTTTAAAGTCTATCAAATTTCATATGAAAAGCTACGGTAGAGGCCTTTTTAAATAGGCTTACAACCAACTGAATTAAGCTAAAAATAAGCAACTAATAAATAAAGTGGATAAAATACTCCCACTACTTCCAACTAAATGATCATGCTAATTAACTGAACAAGTACTAACTTTACAGATGCTAAAAACTAGGAACTAAATAAGCTGTCACTTTGAAGCATTAATCAACAAATGATTAGGGGAAGAATTAAGATATTATACCAACTACAATACGAATAACAGTAACCATGGTATATAAAAAATAGTATTATACCAACATTATGGAGGAATACCACTAACTATGGTATTATATAATGCAAACACCAGTAGACATGCTATAAATTGTAATGTATCCTACCATAGTAGTATACCTAAAATAGGGGAAGACCACTAAACGCGGTATACTTTGTAGCATACTAACATACTTGCAAAACTAGTATACTTCTTCAAAAACATATTGTATATTATTCTAAAATTCATCATATCTTTCTTTGAAGAGAACTTAAAATATATATATTCTTTCGATAACCCAATATATTATACTGGAACTCATAAAAATTACAGTATGATGTTAAAATTAAATTATTAGTAACGTATTGCTGACAATACGAAAAGATACTCTTCACTGAAAAGGTGCATCTTCATCTGTATATACCTTTATTTCCTTTGCAGAAAAACATACTGAACAAAAAAAAAAATCAGCAACAGAGGGGATTCAATTCCCGTAATACGCGATGCGGCAAAAAAGACTAATTTAAATCTTCATATTTGTTTCTTGTTATTTCTTTTCCAAATTATTGCTTGGTTTTATAATGTTTTATGTTCTTTAGAAATATAAGTATCATTTTTTTAAATCTGCATTAAGATATTATTATCGAATTTTTGTACTTCTTACTTAATATTATAAATTTTAGTTCCTTGTCTTTCTTTCCGTTATTTTCTGAGTTTGAATATAATAAAAATAACACAGAAAAAGATCAAACCCAAAATAAATGACACTTTTCATTAATTGGATTAAAAATACAGAAATTCAAAATACATAAACAAAAAACTAAATGGACATAATAATCCTTTGAAGAAAAGGATATACAATACTAAAGAACAAAAGACTAAACATCCATTCTGGCATCGTCATCATCTCCTTCGTCATTGTCAGATTGGTAGAGTGGCTAATGGATGACCAGCACGGTGGTAGGAGGTGTCGTCTCTCGCCAGCATCTCAAGCCTGTCCAGTTTAGTGTTGATTTCTTCCAAATCCTTTTCATACGGAGCAATGAAACTATCGAGTTTTAACTCGAAAGCTTCAATAATGTCTTGTTTTATTTCGTCCACGATTTCTTTATAACATGATCCATCTCTCTCTTTTTTATTTTGTATCAATTGAAATATGTGTTTGAGTGAATTATCACATAAGGTATAGTCTTTTTTTAAAAATCTGAAACTCATCACATATTTCAATTGATACAAAATATATTTCAATGGTTTTTTTGGTGTTATTCCTTGTCTATTTTTTCATTAACGTGGTGCTTATACTTTTCGGAGCTTGAGGGTCTATTGGAAACAACCTTTCTGTCTTCACAAGGCAGGGGTAAGGTCTACCTACACACTACCTCCCCAGACCTCGCAGTGTTGGATAATACCGGTTATGTTGTTGTTGTACAACATTGGGAGACTACATCCTCCGGAAATACAATATTGGTCAAAATAATATTTAAATTTACTTAATAAACTCTCAGATGTTCTACCCATTATCATTACATGATTACTTAATATTTAAATTTCTATTTAAGATCTTACTATTGTATACTATATTTTAAATCTTCTACTTGAGGTTGCAGCAGCAAGCAAATTCGCCAATTATAAGGTCTCAATGTCGGACTAGAAATTAAAATATGATAAAAGTGAAACTAATTAAAGAGAGAAAACTCAGGAAGTGGTACGAACTACAATATATATTCACCAAATAGATAAAATTACATGCATGCATGCCATTATTCAAATCATAAAGTAGTACTGCTCTTCAAGACTAGAGAGCACATCTTACATCTTAATGACATAGACTGAATAGATTAATTTTACTGGACTTTAGAGCAGTCAATGTTGGGGCTAATTTTGTAAGGAACAGTGACACCGCATTTGTTAAGAAGAGTAGCAGCTTTATTAGTATCAATACTGCTGCCAAAACTTGCTGCCCCTGCTTTCAGGCAGGAACATACGCTCTGGCGGTCCGCGGTGGTGCTAGCGGCGGTGTAGAGGGACTGAATCCCGCTGCAGCAGCCGGCCGGCGCCGCTTGTTTGCTACTTCCCATGAGGTAGCTGAGGCATGGAGCTAGGTTAGAGTAGACAGTGCTGCATGAGATTGCAGCTTCTGCATGGGGTGATGAAAATGAAATTACCACCATGCATAAGAGGAACAAACATGCTGAAACTTTTTGCATTTTTGAGATGGCCATTATATTGGAGATATGAGATGATTTCTTACACTAGATTTGATTTCGGATGCTTAAGCAGTGTCATGAAGAATGCATTTATAGACAAAGTTTTAGTGGAGTAGGTGAGTGAATTTTTTGAAATATTCTAAACTGGGGAGATGGGCAAGTTTAAAATAATAGTAATTGGTGTTGGCTAAATTTCTTTTTTCGTTTTAACCACGATTTGAATTCAAAATTTTACTCCTTCCTAATACTGAATTCTCAATTAATAATTTATACGTATTCAATGAATACTTTAAGATAAATACAGAATTTGGACCAAAGTTTTTCAGTTTCCCCGAACTAACCGAAGCTCTAGCTCTGCCCAGGTGGCCCATTAACATCATGTAACTACAGTAAGAAAGTAAAGCACTCTCTAACAAGAATAATTTTCTAATCCGAAAGCTCGAATATAAAGCCTCTGGTTAACGGTGGAGGAGTCCCAAACATCTCAACTCAACAGTCTGTTGAAAAATTGAACTAATGGAGTAGCAACTTTCTAGGTAAAAAATGCACTACCCCGTTTGCTTTAATACACTTTTTTTCGAGGTTGTTCAGATATGAAATATTCTTACAGTTCTTCAAATATTTATTCATTTATAAACTTCTTTTGATATATAGAGTTGCTGACGTGTTTATTAATTAGTTTCATTTCTATATTTAGTATTCTATCACCTTTTCTCTACGGGACTCTAGGAAAGATGTAACTTCTTTAAGAAAATATATCTTAAACCAAAACTCTTCTAGAGATTTAATTTGTATTACTTATACAAGCGCTTCAAATTTTGTTTGATACTGTTATTGGCACAGACACTTGTTGAGTTGTGTAAAGGTTTGAGTAGCCTGAAATAATGATAGTGCCTCTCTCACTAGGCATGCATTATTTATATTCCTCCACTTAATTAGTGGATTATGTTAATGTGTCACTCGTATATTTACCCAATCCACTTCTGCAATTCCGCAAGAAAATAAAAGCTATTGAGTAATTGGGTCTACGGAGCTTCAATCAAAGCTTCTTGTCTAAAATATAGAGCCGGAAGTAAGTGAATCAATATTAAAATTGTAAATATGATTACTTGCGATTCCAACTTCATGTTCCCGAGTAGCAGGGAATAATCCGAACTGGCAACCACCGAATCAAAAAAATTGGGTGCTATCATAAAGTTTTGTATCGACTAAGTTTACGAGTAGGAGATAAGCGGACTCGAACTGCTCTCCTTGCACGTATCCCGAGTCATGAGGTGACTCTGAAAGTGGAAATAGAGCTTTGCATCTTCACGGAGAATTCAATTTCACCGGGTCCATGTCGGAGACAGCGGGGCAATCGTTACACCCTTCTACTCGTAATTTTTATATAAGAGGGAAAATTCTCGATCCCACGCCAGGCTCTTCGTCAATATTCTTGTCCTGACAATACAAATAAAATATTGATAGACCAAATGTCCATGCACATTTCATGATGTTTTTTTGCCCTTAAAATGCGTTATTCAACATTAATGTACAAGATAAAGTAATGTTGCAAGTTAGATAAATAACTGTACTAATTGATAATAATGCAAAATAAAAAAACATTTTAAGAATGAGATAAATAACTGTAGTATTTGATAATAATGCAAAACAAAAAAAATATATTTTAAGAACTGTCTATTAGCGTGACACTTATTAATCTAAACTATGCACAACTAAAATAACACGAATAAGACTCCTAATCTAACCTCAGAATACACAACTACAACAACTATAAATAATCGAAGTAGGACAATTTGTGGCCAAGAATTCACGAACCAAAAAAAGATCCAAAGGAATTCCCCAATAAATTCTCCAATTTTCATATTAAAAAGAATACCATTGAACCAAAAAAGACCGTCTAAATTTGTAATTAAGAAACTAGCTCTCTCATATTCTCCTTTTTTAAAATATATTTTACCAGTATTAAAAAGACCCAATAAGTAAGTTGAGGGCGCATTACTATTTATAAAATGTTCAAATTCTTCAAAATAAACAAAACAAATACCTCACCCCAACCTATTGCTCTTCCACTAGAGGTGGGCATAAAATCCGAAAAATCGAATTTGGAATCAGACCGAATAAATTCGGTATTTCGGTTTAGGTTTTTTCGGTATTTCGGTCTAATTCGGTATTACATTTTCGGTATTTTGGTACGGTTCTCGATATTAGGATCTTGAAATTTCAGTATACCGAAATACCGAATTACTGAATTTATAAAGACTTTTTAAAATAATTCCTAGCCCACTCCAGCGCCCCAGCCCAACTACCCAACAGTTTTTATTATAATTCCCAGCCCACTCCAGCGCCCCAGCCCAAGCCCAAGACTTTGTCTTACTCTTTCATTCAATTAGGGTCTAAAGACTCTAAAACTCTAAACTCCGAAGAGTAAAGATTAGGGAAGCACCAACATTAGCGAGCGACAGTCACAAGACTTAGAACTCACAACTCCTCACTCACTCCTCAGTCCTCACTCCTCAGAAAGTCTGACATTTCATTCAAAGTTTGAACCTAGCATTTAAGGCGATATTTTCACAAATTCCGGGCAAACGAAGACCAAAATTCAAAGAGATCGGCTGATGTTTAAGAAGCTTGCTGTGACTTCAAAGAGATCGACTGTTGTGACTTCAAAGAATCAAAATTCAAAGGTATGTTTCTAGTTTCTTCTATAATTTACTTGAAAGCTTTCTCCTTTTTTTATATGTCACACCCCGAACCTGGGCCTGGACGTAATACGGCACTCGGTGCCTGACTACATGTGACCGAGCGAACCAACTGGCTGGCTGAATCAACATGTGATATCATAACATACTGAATGCGGAAGATAAACTAACACATGCTAATATACTGAAGGTTTAGATGATATAAATCGAAGTGCGGAATTACTAATACAATTCTGAAACATATTTATAGCCAACATAGCTTAATATGAAAAGCCTGTGAATCTGTCTAACAGTTACTCTAGTCTATGAAGACTCTAATGAAGTACTGAAAACACTGACTGTCTGAATATACTGAAGACTGTAAGGTAATGATAATTCCCCGAACGAACTGGGGATCACCAAATAGCTGGTACGAGAATCCTAGCGCTCTGAACCGCCAACATGTAAATCATTACCTGCATCGTGAGATGCAAGCCCTAGGCAAAAGGGTCGTCAGTACATTTGAATTGCACTGGTATGTAAAGCAACTGAAAGAAAGAATTTTAAATGTTGAAACTAAAACTAAGTTGATAACTGATAAATGAAATGATAACTAATAACTGATAACTGAACTGATAGCTGATAACTGAAACTGAAAGCTTATAACTGAACTGATAACTGATAAATGAAATGATAACTAATAACTGATAACTGAACTGATAGCTGATAACTGAAACTGAAAGCTTATAACTGAACTGATAACTGATAAATGATAAATGAATTGAACAAAGGAAGTAAGAATATGAATACTCCCTCTTCTTAATGATGAACAACCTGTTTATCTGAATAAGCTACGGCCTCGAGCCCAATATATATGTGGACAAGCTACAGCCTCGGGCCCAAGTATACGTATACATAACTACGGCCTCAAGCCCAAAAATGTATAAAGCATAAACTACGACCTCATGCCCAAACATGCATAAGCATAAACTACGGCCTCAGGCCCAAATATGCATAAAGCATATAAACTACGACCTCAGGCCCAAATACAAGTGTTCAACATTCAGGAACTGAGAATCATACTAAAAATACATGATACTGAAATACATGTTGCTGAAAATACAGAACCATACTGAGTTACATGATACTTGAATACTGAATAGAGCTAGACTGAGACATGTATTCTTGAACTGATTATGAACACTGAAACTTCCATTGTTTATGAAATGCTAAGTAAGTTGTACTGAGACTCAGGGATATCAAACCCAAGTCTATATTGAATATGAACTGAGCTCACAACGTTCAGAATGAAAGTCATGAACGAGTTATGAAGCTAGAGAATAGAAGTTCTACAACTATTCAAGGAACTAGGCTAAACTATATTTCTAAGGCAATTAGTAACGTCGTAAAAGAAACGTAGTGTAGGGAGAATCATTAACATTCCCAAACATAGAGAGTTAGCCTCACATATCTTAACTTCCTGCTCTTGAGCGTAATACAACGTTTGTGAACCCTTTCAACTTTAATCTATAGCAATACAAGTCAAAGGGATTCCATATTAGCTATGATACTCATATTTTGGTAACGTAAGCATTTTATCAAACACTTGGTGGGAATAAAGCTTCATAGTCCTTATTAATGGTGTCTCTACACCCAGTAACTCATTCTCCTGCCCCTAGATAAATTCTAAAGTCTCAAATGGTTATAATCGACATTATTCTTTATCACCCATAAGGTAATACAACACCCTCAACCAATAATCAATAATTAACACACCCAACCTATAATCGTTCATGCTTTTCTATCAAACCCATCAACTCATATCTCATGAACTAGGGTCTATAATTATTAAATCAATGTTAGAATCAATTAGAGGGTGAATACATAACCTCTTTGAAGTTCAATCCCCTTGAAGTCGAGTTCTAGGGTTCCTTTTCTCAACAATGATGTCTCAATCGAATATCTAATGATATGGAGGGCTTACTCATGTTAATAAGATGTTGGGGAATTGAAATAAACTTAGAATCACCATTAGAACTTACCTTGGATGATGGAGGGACCTTTAAGGAGTTAGGTTTTTGAGAGCTTTCCTTTCTAGAGCAAGTTTTTATGTTTTGGGCCTGTGGGGGGACGAAATAGGGCAAACAAAAATGACTTCCCAAGTCGGCCACCGCGGCAAACAGCTGGAGCACTACCTCACGACCGCGGTCGCGGTGGAACGCGTCTGAATGCGGTGGTTACGCAGTATTCTATAAAACGGGCATAACTTTTTGCAAGAGCTCCGTTTGGGCTCCACAATATATCGTTGGAAATCTATTTAAAAGGCCTACAACTTTCATGCTTTGAGTTTTCCCAAATTCCTTACACAGTTTCACTATAACCTTGTGGAAGAAGGACCTTCTGCAAACTTAGTCGATTTTGTCGAATCTTATGCACCTCACTTTCCATATTGATTTTGAAACAAATATTTTCACCCATACTCATACCTATAGGACTTCATATGTCAAAAATATAACCTTACTACTCATTTAACACATTCATATCTAAGCCAAGTTTACGGGGTGTTACATTATCTCCCCCTTGGGATCATTCATCCTCGAATGATTGTCCTGACTATAACTTTTGCTAACTCCGGACCTTAAACGGGTCTGGGGGAAACATGAACTTTCATTAACACTTGCATACTAAACTGAATGAATACATGATTAATGAACTATTGATATACTGAACTTAATGACTGCTGCATTGACTGAATATTGGTCTGCCATGGATACATGAATACAGAACTAACATGGATATTTGAATATTGAACTGGCACGAATATTTGAGAATTGAACTAACATCAATATCAAAGTATTAAGCTGGCATGAATATCTAAGTATTGGACTAACATGAGTAGCTGAGTATTGAACTGACTTGAATATCTGAGTATTGAACTGACATGAGTATCTGAGTACTGAACTGGCATGAGTATCTGAGTATTGAACTGACATGAGTATTTGAGTACTGGAAACTTGAATGTTATAACATGACACGTGAAATACTAGTTGTACCACCACTAATTCTGGTGGAAACTCCAACTCGTATGCTAATTGACTGATCCTTCACAATATTCTATATGGCCCAATATAGTAGGGACTATGTTTTCCCTTCTTCCCAAATCTCATAATGCCTTTCATAGGCGAAACTTTAAGAAACACCCAATCACTAACTTGAAACTCTAGGTCTCTATGTCGCACATCCGAATAGGACTTTTGGCGGCTCTAAGTCATCTTCAAATGCTCTTGAATAAACTTAACTTTCTCTATAGTCTGATAGACCAAAAGAAAATTTAGTCCCAACAACTCTGCTTTACCAGCTTTGAACCAACCAGTTGACGATCTACACCTCTGCCTATATCTCGCATGGTGCCATCTTGATACTTGAATGGTAGGTGTTATTATTAGCAAACTCAATAAGAGGTTTGTGATCATCCCAATTACTTTTAACATCAAGGACATATGCCCTCAACATATCCTCAAGGGTCTGAATAATGCGCTCTGCTTTCCCATCTTTCTGAAGATGGAAAACTTATGCTTAATCATTTATGAAAGAAATTCTAACATGATCTTCCCTTTTTAAGTCCATTCTATGTCTGGAATACACAATTTGTCTTGGTACCTCAAAGTACCATCATCTCCCCCTTATTCAAAAGCCATCGTCTTATACTTGTGAATTTCCTCTTTCAACTGCAACGCATAGGGATCATCAAATTGTTTCTCCTTCTCTTCGGCTACTAAGGGGGAACAAGCCCTGTTCTAGACAACAACTCCGTCATATTCGGAGTCCGAAGTCGAACTCCACTTGGCTGGTGAACTTCTTTCACCAGAGTTCTCTTATCTACCTCAATCATGAGTTATACTTCCCACACTTGATTATCTTCTTAAGCACTTCCTGAAAACACTTATAGTATTATTGTGAACTAAGTCTTTGACATGTACTCTAAATTTTAGAGTCTCGCGCAATGGCACTACCCTCATAACACATAAATAGGCATGATTTTATAGCTTTTATGTGATCACTTTATCATCAATAACTAAGCTCGGTGATCATTCTACTCACTTTGTGTTTCTTACACATGCTAGACATAATCCCTAAGGTAATTATACAATTTTCCCTCATTACCAAACTGATTTTCTTTTTCATATCCAATGCTAACTATTCGAGTTTCATCTGGACTTACGGATGGTTTCCACATCACCCATTAGACTAAAAGTCTTATACTTGCGGATCCTTTCTTTTATTTTTGGATCTAAATAACTTTCCTTATTGTCTGCAATTCTTTGCACTCTACGTCAATGACGACTCATCTTCCAACTTACTTCTGAGAAATCTTTTTTTATTTTTTATTTTTGAAAAAACTAAATTATTCACATAACGGAAGCTAATGTATTCACAAATATCATACACAATTTTAATAATTTAACTCTGCTTACACTGTCAATCTTGGAGAAACCACATTTTGATAATTCCTAAAGGCTATTCTTCAATAGTTTGCTCTCTTATTGCCAACTGATTGTCTTTCCCACTATCACTATACTTCGAATTTAACTTAAACTCTTTGGGTTCCAGCACACGTTCGGTATTTCAAATTGTCATCCACTCACTAGAGTTAACCTGGCTAAGAAAATCAAATTGTACCTCTACTAGATCTGCTGAAAGTGCTAATTCACTGTATCTACTCAAACATACTTACTATTCTTTTACTAACCACCGTCTAGCGTCATGTGTTCGTGTTCTGCTTTGAATAACTAAAGTGAAACATAAGGTTATTTCTAACTTTCCTCACCATCTGACCCTGTTCTACGGTTGCATACTTTTTTTTTGAACTATGTTCATGGATCACACTTAGAGAAAGTTCATCTGTCTTAAACGAAATTGGAATATCTACCCCAAATTTTTTATACACACAAAATCATTTTCGACTATAAACATCTAGAGTAAGCACCTAGTCACATAATCTAAGGGGGAACTATCATATCTTTTATCTCACAATAATAGCCACTTCTTATACAAATTCACTAACATAGTACTTTCTAGTTCTGATTTGAATAAATCTAAACAAATTAAAATCATTCCTTGAAATTCAATATCGGCTGCTCTTGGTTCACATTTTGTACATCATGTCTTCTTAGTCATATACATGAGTTGTACGAGATCACATCTTTGGTAATAACAAACGTTTCTGACTCCTAGGTATTTTCCCCTTAGGCTCTTTTCTGTCCAAAACTATAGTGACCAATGTTAGGGTCTGACATCTGAACTATCATCATCCCACATGTGGCTCCATTTACAAGAATTAAAAGAAATTATTCTCTGAGGTAAAACACATACGATTACCATGCACATACTTATTCTTCATAGTATACCGTCATCTGATAAATCACTTACTGCACCATCCGGTGATTCTTTGTCTTAATATATACCTAAAATATGCGAAGGTTTCGCTATAACCACTGTTACTTACATTTTCTTTTTGCACCCATAGGCATCATTGTATACTTACCAGTCACTAGAATTTTGATACAATGAAAATTGGAGATCTGGTAAATGAATAACAAATAACTTGCTTATTGAATAACCATAAACCTGCTAACTGAAAGACTGTATAACTGGTAACTGAGTTAAACCGATAACCATAAAACATAATGACTGCTTTTGTACTTTCTGATAAGGTTATGCTCTAATCTATACTACTATCCATTGCATCCCACTTTCAACATACCCTCAATCCTCATTTGTTACATACCTGCACCCTATAAATATACCCCAATGAACAATCATCCTCTCTAGAACCTTAGGTTTCTCCTACGCGTCGCTTGGGCATCCAATACGTTTGGAATTCAGTAGGAAGAGAAGGTTAACTATTGCTCTAAGCTTCATGGCACGATCTAGAGTAGAAAGAAGTAAGACAATCCTGGATGTCTTGGTAGTTAACCATTTATATGAGTGGCTGACACATACATATAAAGGAAACTTCACTGGACATGGCTTCATAGACTCCCTAGGACTCTTGAACCTAGTGCTCTAATACCAAGCTTTGTCACGCCCCGAAACTGGGCCTAGACGTAACACGACACTCGGTGCCTGATTACATGTGACCGAGCGAACCAACTGACTGGCTGAATCAACATGTGATATCATAACATACTGAATGCGGAAGATAAACTAACACATGCTAATATACTGAAGGTTTAGATGATATAAATCAAAGTGCGGAATTACTAATAATATTCTGAAACATATTTATAGCCAACATAGCTTAATATGACAAGCCTGTGACTCTGTCTAACAGTTACTCTAGTCTATAAATCCTCTAATGAAGTACTGAAAACACTGACTGTCTGAAAATACTGAAGACTGTAAGGTAATGATAATTCCCCGAACGAACTAGGGATCACCAAATAGCTCGTACGAGAATCCTAGCGCTCTGAACCGCCAACCTGTAAATCATTACCTGCATCGTGAGATGCAGGCCCTGAGCAAAAGGGACGTCAGTACATATGAATTGCATTGGTATGTAAATCAACTGAAAGAAAGAATTTTAAATGCTAAAACTAAAACTAAGCTGATAACTGGTAAATGAAATGATAACTAATAACTGATAACTGAACTGATAGCTGATAACTGAATTGAAAGCTTATAACTGAACTGATAACTGATAAATGATAAATGAACTGAACAAAGGAAGTAAGAATATGAATACTCCCTCTTCTTAATGATGAACAACATGTTTATCTGAATAAGCTACGGCCTAGGGCCCAATATATATGTGGACAAGCTACGGCCTCGGGCCCAAGTATACATATACATAACTACGGCCTCAAGACCAAAAATGTATAAAGCATAAACTACGACCTCAGGCCCAAACATGCATAAGCATAAACTACGGCCTCAGGCCCAAATATGCATAAAGCATATAAACTACGGCCTCAGGCCCAAATACAGGTGTTCAACATTTAGGAACTGAGAATCATTCAGGCCCAAGTCTATATTGAATACGAACTGAGCTCACAACGTTCAGAATGAAAGTCATGAACGAGTTATGAAGCTAGAGAATAGAAGTTCTACAACTATTCAAGGAACTAGGCTAAACTATATTTCTGAGGCGTAATACCTTAACTTTCTGCTCTTGAGTGTAATACAACGTTTGTGAACCCTTTCAACTTTAATCTATAGCAATACAAGTCAAAGGGATTCCATATTAGCTATGATACTCATGTTTTGGTAACGTAAGCATTTTATCAAACACTTGGCCGGAATAAAGCTTCATAGTCCTTATTAATGGTGTCTCTACACCCAGTAACCCATTCTCCCGCCCCTAGATAAATTCTAAAGTCTCAAATGATTATAATCGACATTATTCTTTATCACCCATAAGGTAATACAACACCCTCAACCAATAATCAACAATTAACACACCCAACCTATAATCGTTCATGATTTTCTATCAAGTCCATCAACTCATATCTCATGAACTAGGGTCTATAATTATTAAATCAATGTTAGAATCAATTAGAGGGTGAAGAAATTACCTCTTTGAAGTTCAATCCCCTTGAAGTCGAGTTCGAGGGTTCCTTCTCTCAACAATGATGTCCCAATCGAATATCTAATGATATGGAGGGATTACCCATGTTAATAAGATATTTGGAAATTGAAATAAACTTAGAATCACCATTAGAACTTACCTTGGATGATGGAGGGACCTTTAAGGAGTTAGGTCTTTGAGAGCTTTCTTTTCTAGAGAAAGTTTTTATGTTTTGGGGCTGTGGGGGGACGAAATAGGGAAAAAAAAATGACTTCCTAGGTTGGCCACCGTGTCCCAGTAGGCCTGACCGCGGTCCCGACCGCGGCAAACAGTTGGAGCACTGCCTCACGACCGTGGTCGCGGTGGAACGCGGTGGTTACACTGTGTTCTGTAAAATGGGCATAACTATTGCAGAAAACTCCATTTGGGCTTCACAATATTTCATTGGAAAGATATTTCAAAGGCCTACAACATTCATGCTTTGAGTTTTCCCTAATGACTTACACATGTTCACTATAACCTGCTGGAAGACGGACCTTCTGCAAACTTAGTCGATTTTGTCGAATCTTATGCACCTCACTTTCCATCTTGATTTTGAAACAACTATTTTCACCCATACTCATCCCGATAGGAGTTCATGTATATAAAATATAACCTTACTAATCATTTAACACATTCACATCTAAGCTAAATTTACGGGGTGTTACATGATACGGGAGGTGTACAGAGATGAAGATGATATTAGGCAGATTGATTTAGACTTTAGATTATCAGCGAGTAACTTTGCTGATGGTGACTGAATTTTAAAAATAATGGTACTGTATTGATTAGAGAGAGAGAACAAAGTTGTCCGAGTTTTTATGAAAATAAAAAGTGAATTACTATTATTTTATGTTTGATTTCTCATGTTCCGTGTGATCGATTACAATAGTTGTCTACATTTCTTTGCTTTGTTATAATTCTGCTCTAGCTGTTAGTTTGAAATTGAAAACCCGAGTTAAAATTGTTCATAGTGCTTTAATACCCTGTGATAAGTCAGATTTGTTCACCTATTTAATGTTAACTCGATTCTCTTCATAGTAGTGTTGTTTGATTCATCAGCACGTGCTAAATATTGGGTTTTGCTACGTGTTTTCTCTGATTTGCTGTTGTTTGGTGTCGTACAGTCCATAATTTGATCATCAATTGATTAAGGTTATAATTGATAAATCACAAACCAGAATCGAGTGGTTGTGTGGAAACTCAATAGCTGTGCATCTTCTTTTTAAACCAGATGGACGAAAACAGAGATTGAGACTACATATAGTTTGAAAACTACTGAATTCTGTAATTGCATTATTAGAGTAATTTAGCTTGATGTATTGGTTATGATTAAGTTTTCTAATACCATGAATAATTGGAGGATTTTGAAATCGGATCTACCGGTATTCATTGGTGGCAGCGTTTGCATGATTAAATTGTTCAATGCAACAATATGAGTTTAACTTGTCCGCTTGATACATGAATTGCTATGTATCCATTTATCTTTATACTTTAAAAAGATAAATTCCTAATTATGCTATTACTATTAAACTTAATGGCTTAAATACAGTTGTATGCCTTTCCATAAGCATAAAAAAATACATAATTTCGTTATGTTGATTTTTCAATTTATTATGTATAAGATAACTTCAGTTCAATTTAGCTTTAATCTTAATGTTAATCTATAGTGTATATGTGCTCTTTATTTGTTGGGAGAAGGAGATTATAGATGATGAATAGCTCAATAATTTGTTTCATAGTTGTAAAACAACAAAAATTCTCAACTTGCTCCTTCATTTTATGTTATTTGTTGAAGAGAGGACTAAGTTCAGCTCATTTTTCTTTTGAAGCAGCATGCTTACAGTGTTCTTTCTATGGTTGAATCCATACAAATAAATTCTTTACCTTATTTGTATAGATGACAGATGAAAGTAGAGTAAGTGATGCCGGTTCAAGTGAAAGTTTACCTATTACTAAAGATAGCTACACCAACACCATTGATACTCAAGATTCTAAGAAAGGAAAATCCATGCAACCTAGATTCGACATTTAGAATTATTTTGATAAATTTGAGGTAAATGGGGTTGGTAAAGCAAGGTGTAGATATTGTAAGCAAGCTTATGCTGCTAATTCATCTAGGAATGGAACAACCAGATTGAAAAATTATTTGACTAGATGCAAAGAATATCCACCTAACATTGATATAGATAATAGTCAAACAAAGATAAATTTTTAATCTTGCCAAAATGATGGAGGATCACTTTGGAAAGTTGGTGGAAAACACATGCTCCTAGATTTCCTATTCTTTCGGAGTTGGCTCGTGATGTGTTGGCCATTCCAATTTCTTGTGTGGCGTCGGAATGCGCGTTTAACACCGGTGGACGTATTCTTGATTCATTTAGGAGTTCATTGACCCCTAAATGTGTGCAAGCTCTTATTTGTGTTCAAGATTGACTTAGAGAGGAGAACAATCCTATTAGTGTTGAAGAAGACTTGAAGTATCTTGAGGAAATCGAGCTTGGTAAGCTTTAATATTTTGTGTGTATTTTAGTTCAAAATAATATATCATACTTGTTTATTTGTATGACATATTTTGTCGAATTATTTTTTGATATGGAAAATAATGGAAGCACTACTAGCATTGTTTGATGTATAGTTGTAACTTGAAACTTGGGTGGTAAGTTTATACTCTGTTTGTTTGGTGATATACTTTTATAGTTTTGTTTTAATATCATTAAAAAAAAAATCTAACTTATGATTTATATTTTTAGTTTCAAGTGCAATCATGCCCCGTGCTCATAAAGTACGCTCTCATATTTGGGAACACTTTGAGGTGAAAGAAGATAACAGAGAAGTTCGCAAAGTAGAGTGCAAGCACTGTGGTCGAGTTTATAATGTTAATCCAAAGGGGGATGGCACATGTTCTTTAAGGAAGCATATTAGGCATTGTCTTGAGCGTCTTCCTGAAATCTGTATTTAAGAATTAGAGTCTGCTGCTACTGTTAATTCTGTTGTTTTTGTTGCACTGCTGCTACTGTTAGACTGTTAATTCTCCTATTGCACTGTGTTTATGCATGTTAATGCTGCTACAGTGCTGCTATCACATTTGTTAGATCTGCTACACTGCTACTGCTAATGACGTTTGTCTAAGATACTTTTGTTAGATCTGCTTTTGAGGGATCAGTAAAACTCAACCATTTTGTTTGGTTTGTGAGACTTGTTTATTATGCTTCCCTTGCTACTCATGAAGTTTATGCTATGTCCTTGATGGATATATAACTAATTGAGATTGTGGATATGAGATTATTATGAATGTGAATTTAATACTTTTTGCATAGAATAATTTCATTGTTCTGTTAGTTCGTTGTTAACTTGTTCTGTTAGTTTTGAATTGGTGTCACACGTTAGATTTGAATGGCAGCATTTCGTTACTATGAATGGAAGCACTTCATTGTCACTCGTAAGTGTTTCTTATTTAGGAAATATCAAATCGAAACCGTACCAAACCAAAATAATAAATATCAAACCGTACCGAAATAATTTGGTACGGTATTTGGTACACAAAATTGATAAACCGAATACCGAACCGAAATTCTAAAATACCGAACCAAAATAGTGAATGCCCGCCCATATCTTCCACCATACTATTTACCCAACACATAACTAAATCTTAATTAACCCTAATTTTTCTTCTTTTAGCTCCAGAATCCTAAGATCGTCTATGATCAAATTAATTCCTTAGGGCATCATACATAGATCTTTTAACAAAAGACCGGTAAGTTTGCAATTAATACATTAATCTTAAAAGAAAATGGGTTAATTTCGCTAGTGGCAACTAAGTCTCAGTTTCACAAAAGCCGTTCAAATTTCATTTGTCATTTTAAAATACGGAGAACTATATAATTACCCACAAAAATCATACAAATTACCTTTGCCTACCAATTTACTTTTCTACCTATCAAACTAATTACTCTTCCTACCTATTATAGAATTTGTGGGTAATTGCCTCTCTTTTTTCCTTTTACTACTTTTCTCTCTTTTTTTTCTTCTTTTCTTTCTTTTCTCCTTTTTTTTTTCATTTTTTTTATTTTTTTTTTATTTTTCTCATATTTTTCTAAATCGGTTATTAGAACAACTTATACATTATACCCATTTTCCTTCTTTTTTCCCTTTTGTTTTTACTATATCAATAAAAAGATTAACTAATATAGTATATATTTTTTAATCTACTTTTATTTGTTACTTTATTAATTATTAGAAAATAACTTCTAGCATATTGAATAACAAAAATAATATATTAGTAGCAGTTAAAATATATTATTGTAGTATTCTCATTATAAATATTATTAGAAAGATTTATAAAAACAGAGAAGTTTGTAATAGCCAAACAATTTATATAATACATTTTTCTTTGCAAACATTAAGATTTCAACATGATTTACTCATATAAGACATGCGGTTTCAAGGTTGACGGTGGATACAGTTCGGGGCAAAATATTTCATGCATGATGGAACGTGCATGATTGGCACTGTGGTAAGAAAAATAACACTAACTCAATGAATCAAATACTAACATAATATATCAAGCCTAATGGACGGAATACAAAGCAGAACAATAAAATGCCAAAAAGAAGGAAAAAAACACAAGGAGCACAAAAGAAAGGAGCAAAGCGAAAACCAAAAAAGAAAAAAGAAGCACATGGAACATTAAAGAAGAATGAAGCACAATCTGAAAAGAAAGAGGAAGAACTGCTTTGAATTTGGTGACTCATCTGATATCCACATTCAAGTATTCACTTTATTTAGTAAAAGATAGACTTCTACTAGACTTCGAGGATCAATTTATGTTGAGTTTACTATATGACCTTAAGTATTGACATTATTGTATTACATCCAATTTCTGAATATTGACAAAACTTATTACTGTCTTACTTTTGATGCTGACTGAATCAACACTCCAAGTTTGCTGATATGTTACTATTATGTTATGTTACGCCTCTGCTATCAACATTTGAGTATTCACTTTATTGAATAAAAAATAGACTTTTCTAGACTTCAAGTATCAATTCATATTGAGTTTACTACATGACCTCAAGTATTGCTATTTGAATACTTTATTATTATCATACTTTTGCTGATTGACTGAATCAACACTCCGAGTTTGATGTTATGTTACGCCTCTGATATCAACATTTGGGTATTCACTTCATTGAGTAAAAGCTAGACTTCTGCTAGACCCAGAGTATCACTTCATGTTGAGTTTACTACATGACATCAAATATTAACATTATTTACTTCAAGTTCTGAATATGACAAAACTTATTACTTCTGGACTTTTACTGACAGAGTGAATCAACACTCTGAGTTTGATGATATGTTACTACTCTGACATGTTACTCCTCTGCTATTTACATTCGAGTTTTTACTTCTTTGAGTAAAAGCTAGACTTACGCTAGACTTCAAGTATCACTTCATGTTGAGTTACCATATGACCTCAAGTACTAATTGTATGGGCCAAAATCAGATTGAGGATTGATGTACTCAAAACTAACACCACTAATTGGGATTGTGAGGCGGTCGATGCAATTATAAATACACAACGCGAGTCGGGGTCGATTACACAGAGAGCTTATCTTGGATTAGGTATATACCTAGACTAAGTGTATGACATGCCCAAGATTGCACTTCCACATATTCAGTTGTTTCTTTCTACTTCTAATTTTTATGCTAATGTTTGTAATTGTAAATCTAAGGAACGATATTTTTGGTGTTGTTTTTTTTTCAAATTTATAAAAGATCTAGGGCTGTGTCTTTCACCTAGTTGGTTATCTAACGGATTGATAGCTTTAGGGAATATTTGGTTGGTCGGGATATAATATAGCAATCACACACAATTATCCACTCTATACCTCTCGGTAGTTTAAGTGATTTTTTTCAATTTGGCTTTCTCAAGTTCAAATGGGTATTTCACGAAACAAGTGATAGATGCTCAAGTCGGGTCTTACTATTTCTAGATTCAAACCTTTAATTGGGGCTATTAATTTCTTGAGTTCACCCCAATTTCTTGTTAGCTAAGTTATCCTAGACTTAGTCTTTCATTCTCAAGTAGAGACTAAGTCAAATAGGCATGAATCAATGTTTGCAACTATTAATTCTTAAATTCAAGCAAGAACTAGGCTAAATAACATATACGCAATCATAAATAAGACCTAAATCAATCACCCATTAGGCACCTATACTAGGGTTGAGTCACAACCCTAGCTAAGGGTTTAGCTACTCATAGGCAAAAATGAAGAAATTAAAGAATAAACTAAGATTAAACTCATAATAGATGATTAAGGGAAGAAAATCTAATGTTAAAATGATACTCTATTACAAAGTTACCCAAAACAGTAAAGGAAAAAGGGCTATCTATTCTCAGGTGTTCCAACTTAACCTAAATTTGACAAAAAGATCTATTTATACCCAGCTGAAATTATCGGACAAAATTGCCTCTGCGGAGGTTGTGCGGTCGCACAATTCTGTGTGGTTCGCACTTTGAAACTGACTTGACCGGATGGCCTTATACCGCCGTATAATTCTGGGGTGCGACCGCAGTTCTTATGATTGTGTGGACCGCACATTTCTCAGTGCGGCCACACTTTTGATCTTGAGAGGGCATGGGAAATTTCTGCGGACCGCACATTCTGCGGCCGCACAATAATAGTGCGGTCTGCACTTGTTCAGGCCCCAAAACACCATCTCTATGAACCTTGTCTTCTGCCGCCACACAATAATTGTGCGGTACTCACTTTGTGAAGGAATTTTGATAGTGGCTCTTCATGGTCTGCGGCCGCACACAGTATTGTGCAGTCAATACTTTGCTCTTTTTTGCTTTGTTTTGGTCCTTGTCCAATTTTACTCCTTCTTGAGTTGATTTTCATCTCTTTGTGCATTTTACAATATTCCTGCAAGAAGGCACATTTCATTAGTTTTCGGGAATACCTTTAAGCATTTTTGAGCTAAAACGAAAGTAAAAGAGCGCCAATAAGTGGTCAAAATCCCTACTTATCAAGGATCAAGTCGTACAAAGTTGGACGAGGGGAGAAAATTGAAGATCGTTATAAGTGGCGTGGTAGTGGTCGACCTGTAATCTCATAAGTCGAAAAGTTCGATAACCAGTCATGGTCGAAGATGAGTAGTAGAGTTGGAAATAATGGCTAGTTTTGTATTAGGATCCGCAGAGGGAATATTCTACTGAATATTCTCTTTGTTTGTACTTTTTAGGGTTCTTTGAGAGTATTTTATATAAATAAAAAGAAATAGGGGGGGGGGGGGGGAGCATGTAAGATTCCATATGATAAGAACACTTGTAAAAGGATAAGCTCTCAGAGAAAATACAAAGAACTACTTTTCTCTAAGGTTCATCAATTTTGTGAACTATTCTATTGTCATTTCCATCAGATCCAATAAAGTGCATAATCTTATATCTTACCCGTGTCATTCATCAATGTCAGGGGAAGGAATCCTTCACTCTCTTCAATATTGGGTGAATCTTCCCCTCTATTTCCATTTATTTCCATTTAATGTTATTTATTGCTTGTTCTCTCTACATAATATAACATCTGATCACATTTATTGTCCACATCTCATTCTGAGTATATTGTTGTTCATGTTATTCGTTATAGCTTTAGAACTATTATCTCTAATGAGGATTGTCCAATCTTGATAAATCATAATTAGTTTAACCAAGGATTACCTCATTTCTGGTCAAACAATTTGGCGCTGTCTGTGGGAACTTCCTAGTCAAAGTCTTAGTTTTTCTAGATAAAAAAAACAATAGCACAACACGAAATCTTTTTTTTCCCTGCGTGTATAGTCTAACATGGAAGGTAACAGAGAGGAAAGACTGAAAACAGTGGCAATCCTTACTACTAACCTTCTAAACACCATCAATGAGGTTATTGGAACAGACGAGGAGAATGTGACACCAAACGCTTCCCGTAGAGGAAGTGGTTCACCCCTCCCTCATGGAAGCATCACAACCTCGCATGGAAAAGGGGCCTCTACATCCACAACGCAAGAGGCATCACCATCAGTGAAAAAGTTACTAGAAGCATGGTTAACAAGTACATTGACTAGCATACTCGACAAACCCGCCCAAAGGACGAGCATGGAGGATGTACGAGTTGGCATCACATCAGCGGCTGATCAGCAGCACGACCCTCGTCCTATAACAAGTATCACTCACACCGTTAATGATACAGGTAAAAACACCCCCACAGCTATTCTAATAAAGATGGAGGAGATGGAGAACGAGAACAAAGCGCTCCGCGACCAAATGAAGGAACACCAAGAAAGGTTAGACAAAATACCGGGCGCCCCAAAGATTTTACCAAAACGGGACGCTGGCCGGTTCGTGGAAAAACCGTATAGTGACAAGGATGCACCACATTCCATACCTAAACATTCAAAATGCCGTCGTACTTGAAGATATATCACGGCACGACGGACCCTTAGGATCACGTGACCCACTACGTCACTATAGTGAAAGGCAACGACCTTACCAAAGAACAAGTGTCATCCATACTGCTAAAATTTTTTGGTGAAACCCTAACCGGGGGAGCACTGACGTGGTACTCACAATTACCCGTGCGGTCCATAGAAACATTTGAGGAAATGGCCAAGAAGTTCGTCACCGCCCATGTCGGGGCTAAGAAAGCAGAGGCAAGGGTAAACGACATATTCGCCATTAAAAAATTACCCGGTGAAGGACTCAAAGATTTCCTTGCCCGATTCAACCATGTGAGAATGACTCTTCAAAATGTATAGGAGGGAATGGCGGTGGTAGCTTTCCAAAATGGGCTAAAAAGGAGCGGTTCGCGGGCAACCAGAAATTTTTTAAGCCGACTCATGAAATACCCCATACCACTTGGGACGAGATACATAATGCCTACTGTGTGAGGTAAGAGCTGACGAGGACGACCTCAACGGACCAACCCGATGGTTGACTCGACCCAAATGGAATCAAGGAAAGACTACAGAAACGACAATAGAGAAGACCAGGCAGGCCCGCGCCCCGGATACCCACGGTTTGGAATTTCCTCACTATGACGTTCTTGCTACCACTTTACGTATTTCAGATACTGATGTAAAATACATTATGGTCGATGACGGTGCACATGCATTATCCACCCTCGAGTCCTCTCACAAATGAGGCTCGAAGATAGGATAGTTCCACACGGCATCACACTAACAAGTTTTAACAATGAAGTTGAGTGGACATCCAGAGAAATCTCGCTACCCGTTCTGGCCGGTGGTATCATGTTGGAAATTACGTTCCACATTATAGATCAAGACACAACTTACAACGCCATCATAAGGCGACCTTGGATACACGCCATGAGGGCCATCCCTTCCAGCTTATACCAAGTCATCATGTTTCCCACCCCGTGGGGGGTATTCAGCATTTGTGGCGAGAAATGCACAACCCAAGAATGTTACCGCATCGCCCAATAATTCACATACACTCAGCAATTAGAGGAAGGCGCAGAAGCATAACAATTAACAAGGTCGAGGTCGGATGGCGACGAAGGGATAAATGTTATCAAGAACCCCGAAGTCGTGGAGGCTACATGGTCAACTGTGGAGGACCTCGACCCCGTGCAACTCGACAAAAGTGGCCCTGGCAAAAAGGCCTACATCAGCCACAAACTCCAAGAACCAGGTATATTTAGTCAATTTTTAGCTGACAATGTGGACTTGTTTGCTTTTTCTCATGCAGATATGACAGGCATCCCAAAGGAAATAACAACACATAAATTGAATATCGTCCCTTTCTACCCCCCAGTACGATAAGTTAGAAGAAAATTTAATGCCGCGATAAATAATGTTGTCCGCAAAGAGATGGAAAATTGCTTGAAAATGGCTCTATCAGAGAGTCAAATTATCCCCAATTGGTTGCCAACGTGGTCATGGTCAAAAAGAAAAATGGGAAATGGCGGATGTACGTAGACTTCACAGATCTTAACAAAGCATGCCCGAAAGACTCATTCCCACAACCCCATATTGACCAGCTCATCCACGCAACATCCAGGCACGAGCTATTAAGTTTCTTAGATGCCTATTCAGGTTACAACCAGATCCTCATGGAGGAAGAAGACCAGGAAAAAACCACTTTCATCACCCACCAAGGGACGTACTGCTACAGAGTTATGCCGTTCGGGTTGAAAAATTCAGGGGCGACATACCAGAGTTGGTAACCAAAATGTTCAAATAACAACTCGACAAAACCATGGAAGTATATATAGACGACATGTTGGTCAAGTCGAAAATAAAGGAACACCACATCGACTATTTAAAGGAAGCCTTCGACATACTCAGGCGGTACAATATGAAATTGAACCCCGAGAAATGCGCCTTCAGTGTAACCTCAGGAAAGTTCCTCGGCTTCTTAGTATGGCAACATGGCATCGAGGTAAATCCCGAACAAATCAAGGCTATAGATGGAATACCAGAGAACTTGACCAGCAAGAAACAGGTGCAGAAGATGTCCGGCCGTATAGCCTCCCTATCGAGGTTCATCTCACGGTCCTCTTATAGATGCCACAAATTGTTTGGCGTACTAAAAAAAGATGACGGACTTCAATGGAATTCCGAGTGCATCGACGCCCTAAAGGAGCTAAAGGCATACCTATCTTCGCCCCCGCTGCTTGCTACGGAACTCGGAGAATGCCTCCTCATCTACCTGGTTGTGTCTGGCGTTGCAGTAAGTACAGTCCTAGTCTGAGAAAAATAAAGGTACACAATCTCTAATCTACTATATTAGCAAGACTTTGGTCGATGCTAAAACGAGGTACCCCTACCTCGAGAAGCTAGCCCTAGCTTTGGTCGTAGCTTCACGAAAGCTCAGACCTTATTTCCAGTGCCACCCAATCTCAGTGGTCATGACCTTTCCTCTAAGGAGTATCCTAAACAAACCCGAGTTGTTGGGAAGGTTGGACAAATGGGCCATAGAGTTGAGCGAGCACGATATAACCTATCAGCCGCAAACAACGATAAAGTTGCAAGTACTTGCCGACTTCATCGCAGACTTTAGTGCAAAAATAATGCCCAAAGTCGAAACGGAAGCTACTAGTACTTCCCCCAAGATACACGACCTATGGATTTTGTACACCGATGGTGCCTTTAATGTGTCAGGCTCTGGACTGGGACTCGTACTCGAGGTCCCACTAGGCGACATAATTCACAAGTCCATACTCTTCCATGATATGACTAACAATGAGGCCAATTATGAGGACGTGATTGCAAGGTTAAAGTTGGAACTCAAGTGCGGAGCACGACGAATAGTCCTACGATGTGACTCATAACTCGTCGTCAATCAAGTCACAGGGAATTTCCAAATCAAGGAGCAGAGGCTACAAAAATACCAGGATGAGATCTGCAAACTTCTACCCGAGTTCGACGAACGCCAGCTAGATCAAATTTCGAGCGCAGAACATCGAGGTGGACGGCCTCGCCAAACTGGCGGCGACCACTAAAAGCATAATCGGTGAAGGGAACATGGTTACTCTCCTCCACTCGTTAATCGACGAAATCGCGATACACACTATTAACCTAACTTGGGGATGGCACAATCATATTGTCGCATACATGCAGGACGATGATTGGCTTTCACCCACACTACTATTAAAGTAGGAAGATGAGGTTCGGTGCAGCTTTTACCCGAAAGGTCGGGATCGAATCCTCAGGGAGTTATGATTTGGAGTGAGTTTCTAAGTGATCTAGCAATGGTTCGTGTTCTTGATTACACTTTTCATCATTGATGGTTTTGTACTATTATTATGATTTATACTAATAATGATTGCAATTGAATTACTAATATCTTTTTGGGTTGTTTTCTAATTTGATAAAGGCAATAGGGTTATGACTTCTGTTGCGACAAAACACACATGCAAGTGGACATGGTCGTCAAGTAATAAAGTAGTGAGTAGAGTATCGTCCCACGAAGACTTATGATTAACTTTTGACAAAATCAATTCAATTAACTTATCAGTTCAAGAAATTTAACACAAGAGATATGATGAGTTAAGTTGCTACCTAAGAATACCAAGTAATTAATTAACTAAAAATCAACCAAAACGAATAGAAATTTCGATTAACAATTAATAGGAGGGAATATTCCAGGGTCACGAGCTACTTAACACTCAAGTTATGTTCTTGGCTTAAAATAACTAGTTGAATTATCTGGATCATTGATGGACAAAGTTTATGTTACTCGTAAGAATCTTTCGAATTCTTACTCGCCTATTCAAGTTAACTTAATGCCTGTACGTCTATGGAACCAAGATTAACAAGAACGCAATTGCACCTCCTGTATTTCAACCAAGAAGGCAATTAGGTATATGTTTATCCTAATTGCGAATCCGTTCCCCGATGCCCGAGTTCAAGAACTTGCTCTATTTAATTCTATATGCAATCTAGAGTTCCCACTTTCGCGTTCAACTCTAGATTCGTGGATGGTATTTCACTGTTAGCTACTCAGTAAAATAATTAAGAAAATAATTAAATAAATAACCCAATATGATAAAATCAACTTCGTTAAATTAAACTTTGAAAATAACTTTCATGTTTTACCCATGACCCTAGAACAATAGGGTTCTTAGCCACACATGTTCATACAATCATCAATTATCATGTTTTGAGACATACAATCAATGAACACTAGAGAAGATGTGGAAGAATTGATTGAATCCCTTCTCCCAAGTGTTTTCCTCAATTTGCTGCTCTCCAAAACTGAACTCCTCTTCTTGGGCGGACTTCTTATGCTTATATAGGGTTTGGGTCTTAAAATCCCGTGTTTGCAAATAACGTCCCTGAGGTTTGCGTGTTTCGCCGCGGTCGGGCCAGGATCGCGGCAGGCTAAGTTCTCTGAATCTGGGTCTTTCCACCGCGGTGGCCTGCCTTCAGGTCTTAATTTCTTTCGATTTTTTGTGCACTTCTTGGGTGTTATGTGATTGGCCTCCTATTTCCATTATTTGATTCCAACTTTGCTCCAAATGACTCCTTTTGTGAGATATAACCTGTAATGCATGAAAATACTAATCAGAGCATTTTGTTATCAATATTTATATTAAAAGCAATACAAAATGTGGTTCATTAGGGGCCTAATTATAGTATAATTCACCTATTATCAACTTCTACCTAGGCGAGTAATTAACGGATTCTAATATCTAAGGAAAAGATGTTATTCGGGGAATTTATGATATAGCCAAATGCTCCAAAGTTACCCACTCTATACCTCTCGGTAGTTTGAGTGGCTATTCCTAATTGCCTTTCTCAAGGTCAATTGGGTGTCAAATGTGCACAAGCAATATTGGCTCAAATAGGGTTTTACTCTCTCGAGGTTTAACCCATTAATTGGGACTATCAATTCTCATGATTTCATCCCAATTCCTTGTTGGGTTAATTTTCTAGACTCAAGTCCTCTTTCTCAAGAAGGACCCAAGTCAATTGAACACCAATTAGTGTTTGCAACCACTAATCTTAACAATAAAACAATAAATCTACCCAAATACCCATCACCTATAAACATCTAAGCCCTAATTTAGAGAACTCATTAATTACCCACACTAGGGTTGAGCCACAACCCTAGCTAATGGGTTTAGCTACTCATAATCAATGAAGAATTCACAGAAATAGATGAAGCAAGACCCATGTAATTAATTATAAGCTAAAATATGAAGATTCAATGCTGAAACGAAACTAAAATTGCAACAAAAGATGAAAAGAGACTATTCACGAGTTGCCCACTACTGCTGATACCAAGCGTACCCTAAAAAATACAAAAGAAGCTATTTATTCCTACCCAAATATTTCGGACAAAAATAATCCTGTGGGGTTACCGCGGACCGCGAAGAATGGACCGCGGTCCGCGGTGGACTTCTTGGCCTCATGGATTATGTCTCTGAATCGTCTTGACCGCGGACCACGTAAAATGAACCGCGGTTCACGGTGCCCTTAGTCTTCAAAATCGGGTCCTCTGAATCTCACCACCGCGGACCGCGAAGATTGAACCGTGGCCGCTGCGGTCTTTGCCTTTAAAAACGTTTTCTCTGAACCTCACCACCGCAGACCGCGAATATTGGACCGCGACCGCGGTGGTCTTTGCCTTGTAAAGGCTTCTCTGAACTTCACCATCGCGGACCGCAAAGAAGGGACCGCGGCCGCGGTGGACACTTGAGGTAGGCCTTTTGTTGTTCTTGGTAATCGTGCAAGATTCACTCCTTTTTAGCAGATGTTTGACTGTTTGTCATCCTTTTTGGATCAATCCCTGCAACAAGCACAATACGTAAGCCTTTGGGACTATTTTGTATGTAATTGCATCCAAAAATTGAGCAAGATTGAGCGGTAAACAAGGTAAAATTCCTAGTTATCAACTCCCCCAAACTTAAGCTTTTGCTTGTCCTCAAGCAAACAAAATAAGCCCCACCCATTTTTAGTAATTTCAAGAAAATTTGGCTGTCTTAAGGTAACCTCTTCTGGCATCAATTGGGACTAACAATTGCCCACAATGCGAATGAATCATTAACAACATTTGACCCTTTTAAAACCATGGATTCAAGTGCGACACAAGAGCATCAAGAGTTGACTCGACTTATCAATGAAACTCTTACTATTACTTTGGTCACTGTGGAACCCAAACTCATACTCCTCAACTCTCCCTAAGCACCTCACTTTAGAATTGTAATGCTCAGAACGAGGATAATGGGAGTTCACTCATCTCTCTCAAAGGAAAGACTCAAGTCCGGCTCAAAGTACCATAGGCTTGCCCCTTATGTGAGTCACCACTAATGTAAGTTTCATTCAACTAAAGATCATATAGGGCTTTAGTGGGTACATGATGAAGGCTTTTGGTAAAAGGTAGGAAAATTTTGGTCAAAGTGAGTTCAATCTTCCCTTAAGCACTTCATTTGTTTCACATTCTTTGGCTCCTTGAGTCAATTAGCTCTTTCTGAAGGGTTGGAGAGACATACCGCCACACCTTTTTGTTCTTTCACATCAATTTTTCTCCTTTCTAGGATTTCCACACCTTTAATCACATGTCTTTCCTTTTCTTTCTTTTGTACCTTTTTTTTCACTTTGTTGCAATTTCTCGTCTCTCCCCCAAACTTATGCTTTTGCCTTGTGTTAAGGAAAGATTTGGGTGCCAAGAGAGGGTTAAAATGGGTAAAGGCTCGTAACATGGTTTTTGAAAGAAAAAGGTCTAAGGCTCAAAAGGGTTGACTAGGAAAATTGTCACTGGTAGGTTATGGAAATGTTCAATTCACTATTTGGATCAAGGAGAGCCTATAATCACCTCTTACGTCAAACTTCACTTATGATTTTGCCTAGACAAACATTCAGGGAAAGTTCTAGACTAATGGCACGAGACTTGGACTTGCAATTCAACTCTAAACACTCAAGCTATGGGATCGCTAAAGAAACAGATTCGGGGGCCCACAACGACCTTAGTTATGCTTTGAGAAACACAATGGTCCCGAAAAACCACTTGATGATTATCGGTCAACACAAGAGTCTCAAGGTCACAACTTTCATCATCCTAAACACAATGATTTGTTTTTGACCATAGGATCAAAGGCACATATGTTAGGACCAAGTGAAGCTTTGCTTGAGGCACCTTTATTCACTAGCTATTAAAAAGAAACAAAAAGAAAAATAGACTCAAACCCTTAAGAAAGTCGTCACACCATCCATCCTCGGGAAGATCCACCCGGTTCACACAAATTCAACCTTTGGAAAGAACCGTGGCATTAAGAAAACCAAAGGCTTATTGCACGCGAAAAATTCAAAACAAGAAGCTATGAAATAAAAAATGAGAAGCTATGAAAAAGGAAAAATGCGGAAAGTAAAATGCGTAAGATAGAATGAATATGTACAAGAGGGGATTTTGTCGAATATACATAAGGGGATGAATATATACATTAGAGAGTAACTTTATATACAGATCAAAAGTGAAAAATACTAATAGTTACTGGAATAGTAAAGTTATTTACATACCAATAATAAAAAGAAAGCAAGAAAAAGAAAAAATATCTGAATTATATAGTAATCCATCAAAATCAATCAAAGTAGGGCCACTCCCCCAACTAAAAGCTAGCATTGTCCCCAATGCTATCTAGCAAAATAAGCTCAAAAACTGTAAGGAGAAAGAGAGTAAAGAAAAACTCCCTATTGGCCCTCTGCCTGTGTGGGGTCCTCAGCATGGGTCTCGAGGTCTGTGACTTGTGGGGGAACCTAGGACTGGTCCCCAGAGCCCCGTGCCTCCGGCTGGACCTCGGACTGGACCTGCACCTCCTCTGCAGTCTGGTCTGTGCTGGTAGGTCTGCCAACTCAAACTGAATGCCCTCTGTACGGGGCAACACCCTCCTCCTCTTTGCTGGTCTCTCAACCTCTAGCTCCTGCTCAGGTTGGGTTGCTGGCTCCTGAAGCAACAGGTCTAAAGGTAGGTGATCCTCCTTCAGCTTGTCCACCTCCTTCCTCAGCTCCTTCACTGACTCCTTTGATGCACGGGTCTTCTTGAGCATCTTGATATCCTTTGTAATCTCCTTTAATGCCTTCCCGTGGGAGTCAACAGCATCCAGAATCTTCTTCTGGTTGTCAAGGGTTTTCTTCTGGTTGTCCAGAAGTTCCCTGAGGGAGTCCTCAACTTACTGGGGTACCTTTGGTGGAGGAGGAGTAGCCTGGGCTGCCACGGACGTAGAAAGCACATACAGCTTAGAAGTAGCTGCCTGCATCCAGTTGTTGATACTGACAAGTGACTGGCTCAGTCTGTGGGCAGTTAGAGGATATGCCCGGTATGAAGGAATGCCTGGGTCTGCTGAGGTGGAAGGGCCTGGAGCACTCTCTGGGATGGCGGGCTCGGGCTGAGAAGACTCCACTACAATCACTAGCTCTTCAGACTGGCCAGTAGAAGCAATGGATTTACCCTTGAACTTCTTGCTCTTCGGGTTGTCATCACTTTGCAGATCATACCAAGAGAAAGGGGCTTTTGTCTTCAGCTTCACATCAAAACTTCTCTTTTCCACCAGTTGATCCTCAAAATACATGGTCAGGAAGTTGGGGAAAGGGTAAGCTCTATCACCTTCATTTACCACCCGGGTAATGACGATGGACATGACATTCCCGACATTAATCGGGTACCCCGCCATAATGGAAGCAATCAATACAGCCCGCCGAAGAGGAATAGAGTTTTCATGGAAGGTTGGGTCAAGCCTGTTGCACACGAACGTCTCCCAGCCTTTAGCCTCAAAATTCAACGTTCTCTTGAGAATGGTCTTTCCTGCCTGCAACCAATCCGGGGTTTTACCCGGGATAGCCAAATGCTCCACAAGCCAATGACGGGCCTCATCACCCGCATCCAACTTCTCTCGGTATTGTGTGTCATCTTTCTCATCAAACTCTAGATAAGCATTCAATGCTGCCCCATCAAAAGGTACCGTGAGATTTCTCACCATGGTTGCCTTGGAGTCTTTCTTCAGAAAGGACAAGTTTGTGTAAAACTCCTTGACAAGGTGCTTATTGGCATCCGACAGGTAGCAAGAGAAGTAGTCCCTACCCTTTCTCTCCCTGAATTGTCTCTTCACATTTGGGTTGAGTGGCAATAGATCTTTGGTGGTGAACCTGCGCTCCATTATCAATTTCCTCTCCGACCACCACTCCCGGAATCTATGAAAAGCTGCCTCACTGACAAATCTATCTTGCCACACCACCGGGTTTCTTGTTCCCTCCACTCCCCCAACTTGGGGTTCACCCCCTGTTTGGGGTTCATCTACAACTGCTTCATCTCCGGAATGTTCAGCAGACAGGGAAGCTGTGGGTGAAGTGGAGTCTGTGTGGCCACTCCCTGCTGCTGAGTCTTCAGATGACTCAGAATTGGCTGGTGCTGGAGCAGGGGTGGGTGGAGAGTCAGAGGGTTCATTTGTCAAATGAAACCTCTCCGGGTAGTCTTCTATGTATTCTGGTATTGATTCTGAAGAGGCTTCGGAAGGTACATAATCACTCTCCGAATAGGAGGCAGCTTTGTCTAGTGTCCAGATTATTTTCCTGGTGCTTTTTATAGCTTCCCGGACCATTTTTCGCGGTCCGCAGAGAAGTGGGGTTCAGACTACCCACTTCTCTGAAGGTAAGCACCGCAGTCCGCGAAATATCGACCGCGGACCGCGGTCCTACCAAAAATCTAGGGTTTAAGTTTTTCAGTTAATTTCAAGTTCAAATGCACATTTTGTTAAAACCCTACGTGTTTAATCAGTGAAATTGACTACAAAGGGTCTAAAATGAGCATTATGAACAAACCCTAACTTTGTTAATGGCTTAAAGAAGAGAAAGGGTGAAAAAGAGAAGCAAATCTACCAAATAATCAAGAAAATAATCAAATTAAGAAGTTAATGAATCATACTTACACTTACTAGATGTTGGGATGAAGGGTAGATGAATGAAATGCACACTTGGAAGTAAGAGGCTTGAGACACAGTTAAAATTCACTTCGGAGAGTTAAAGTGCGTAAAGTGTAAAATGAGGCCCTTAAGGTCTATTTATAAAAGGGACCTGGGGCCCACTATACTTATCTACCATGGACCACGAAAAAGCGACCGCGGTCGTTCAATGTTCCTTGGCAATTGGTCAGATGGTCATCGCGGACCGCGAAAATGCAACCGCGATCTGCGAAAGAAACTTCAGAGATACAGGGACTTCTGCTAGGTCTCCATGGACTAAGAAATGAGGACCACGGCCGCGAAGCAAACTTCAAAGAGTAGCTTTCTTAAGGGACGGCACCGCGGACCGCGAAAAGAGGACCGCGATCGCGGTGCAAACTTCAGAGAGTAGTAAATCCAACACTTAGCTTTTTTGCCCTGCATCAAAATAATCCTACAAAATCCCAAAACCAGTTAGTGCAAAATTGAGTCCTATACTACCAAGAAAATCAAAGAAAAACAAAAATAAAGACACATGGTTTGCCTCCCAAGAAGCGCGTGATTTAACGTTGCGGCACGACGCATGTTACCAAGTTCATTTGAGATGGAGAAGTGCCACTACATGGTTGTCATCAATTTTGCCCAAGTAGTGCTTGACCCTGTGCCCATTTACTCTGAAAATTTCCCCACTTTTTTTCTTTAGATCAAGATCACCAAAAGGAGTCCCAAACACAACTTCAAAAGGTCCGCTCCACTTTGACTTAAGCTTTCCCGGAAACAGACGTAACCGAGAATTGAACAAGAGAACTATGTCACCTACTTTCAACTCCTTGCCACGAGCATACTTATCATGGAGGTACTTCATTTTGTCCTTGTACTAGGACGAACTGGAGTAGGCATGGAATCCGAATTCGTCAAGTTCATTAAGCTGCTCCACACGAAGATTGGCTGCCACATCCCATTCAAGATTCAACTTCCTCAAGGCCCACATGGCCTCAACCGGTAGATGGCAATATTTCCCAAACACCAATCGGTACAGAGACATACCGATCGGGGTCTTGTAGGCAGTCTTATAAGCCCATAGAGCGTCATCCAACTTCTTTGACCAATCGGTCCTATTTTTATTGACCATTTTTGACAATATGCTCTTTATTTCCCTGTTGGAGACTTCAACTTGGCCACTCGCCTGGGGATGGTAGGGGGTGGTAACTTTGTGATTTACACCATACTTTGAAAGCAAGGCGCCAAAGGCTTTATTATAGAAATGAGACCCCCCATCACTAATGATTTCACGAGGCGTGCCAAACCTTGTAAAAATGCTTTTCTTGAGAAATGCCACAACACTCCGGGCCTCATTGTTGGGTAGAACCACTGCTTCAACCCATTTAGAGACATAATCCACCGCCACGAGAATGTAGGTGTTCCCACAAGAGCTAACAAACGGGCCCATGAAATCGATACCCCACATATAAAAATATCCACTTCGAGAATAGTATTGAGAGACATCTCATATTTATTTGAAATTCCTCCGGCCCTCTAACATTCATCACATCTCTTTACTAAGTCACCGACATCTTTATACAAAGAAGGCCAAAAGAAACCACAACTAAGCACCTTTGAAGCAGACCTTGCCCCTCCATGATGACCACCATATGGTGAGGAGTGGCAAGACTCAAGAATCGACCGTTGTTCTTCTTCCGGTACACATCGCCGGATGAACCCATCAGTGAAAATCTTGAATAAATATGGCTCATCCCAATAAAAGTCCATGCTATCCCTCGTAATCTTCTTCCTTTGGTTAGAAGAGAGCTCACAAGGGACAACACCCGTGACAAGATAGTTGGCAATGTCGGCAAACCATAGGATTTCTTGACACCGAAAGAAGTTGCTCATCGGGGAAACTGTCATTAATTTCAAGCCCATCACAATGTCGACCTTGCTCTTCCAATCGAGTAAGATGGTCGGCCACCTGGTTTTCACTTCCTTTTCTGTCAATAATTTCCAAATCGAACTCTTGAAGCAACAATACCCAACATATGAGTCTCGCTTTGGAATCCTTTTTGGTCATGATATACGGGAGTGCCGCATGGTCAGTGTGAACTATGACCTTGGCACCCATCAAGTAAGGACGAAATTTCTCCATAGCAAAGACTATTGCCAGAAGCTCCTTCTCCGTGACAATGTAATGTATTTGGGCCGAGTTCATTGTTTTGCTAGCATAATAGATAGGGTGGAAGATCTTGTTCATCCTCTGGCCCAACACCGCCCCTATAGCTACATCACTCGAGTCACACATAAGCTCAAAAGGAGAGCTCCAATCCGGCACCGTGATGATAGGAGTTGTGGTAAACTTGTGCTTCAACCGTTCAAATGCACTCATGCAATTCTCATCAAAATGAAATTTGGAATCTTTCTCTAGAAATTTGCATAAAGGATTGACCACCTTAGAGAAGTCCTTAATGAAACGCCGATAGAATCCGGCGTGCCCAAGGAAGCTCCGGACTCCCCTAACCGAAGTTGGTGGTGGCAACTTAGAAATCACTTCAATGTTTGATTTGTCCACTTCAATACCATTCATCGAGATCTTGTGGCCCAACACTATTTCTTCTTCCACCATAAAGTGGCATTTTTCCCAATTCAACACCAAGTTGGTTTCTTCACAGCGAGCAAGGACTTTGTCATGATTACTCAAACACTCATCAAAGGAATCCCCAACTACACTGAAGTCATCCATAAACACCTCAAGGAAATCTTCAACCATATCTGTAAAGATTTCCATCATGCACCGTTGGAAAGTGGCGGGTGCATTGCAAAGACCAAAAGGCATACGGGCAAAGGCAAAGGTACCATACGGACATGTGCAAGTGGTCTTCTCTTGATCCTCCGGGGCAATCAACATCTGATTATAGCCTGAATACCCATCCAGAAAGCAGTAGAAAGCCCGGCCTGCAAGCCTATCTAACATTTGATCCAAGAAGGGCAAGGGAAAATGTCCTTGCGGGTCACTTTGTTGAGCTTGCGGTAGTCCATACACACCCGCCATCCGGTAACCGTTCTCGTTGGAATGAGCTTATTTTTGTCATTTTTGACCACCGTCATTCCACCCTTCTTCGGAAAGCATTGCACTGGAGAAGTCCAAGCGCTATTCGAAATTGGGTAGACAACCCCCGCATCAAGCCATTTTATGATCCCTTTCTTCACCACCTCTTGAATTGCCTCGTTGAGCCTCCATTGGTGTTCTACAGAAGGCTTTGCTCCGTCCTCCAAGATGATTTTATGCATGCAAAAAGCGGGGCTTATTCCCCGAATGTCCTCAAGAGTCCATCCTATTGTTTTCTTCCTCTTCCTTAGCACATTTAAAGTTGAGTCTACCTGCAATTGGGTTAGGCAATAGGAAAGAATGACATGCAAAGTACGTGATGGACCAAGATATTCATACCTGAGGTGGGAGGGTAGTGGCTTCAACTCCAAAGTCGGGGGCTCTTCAATGGAAGGCTTTGTTGGTGGAGTCTTCCGGTCCTCTAAGTCCAATGTTATCTTTCTAGGACCATAAGATTAAGAACCCATGCCCTGAAGGGCATTGGTACTTTCAAGAAAACCATCTACCACGGTGTCCTCGTGGTCCAATAAGGCAGCCTCCACTGGATAATCAACATGGATCATAGAGCTAGCATCATCAATAATAACCTCAGTCACGAGGTCCATAAAAGAGCATACTTCTGTACTGTTGGGCTTCTTTATCGACTTACACACATGGAATACCACCTTATCATTGCCCACTCGGAAAGTGAGCTCCCCAGTTTCAACATCAACCAAGGCCTTCCCCGTGGCAAGGAAGGGCCTTCCCAAAATGATGGGGACCTCAAAATCCACTTCACAATCTAGAATGACAAAGTCCGCGGGAAAAATAAATTTTTCCACCCGCACCGACACATCATCAATTATCCCTAGGGGCCTCTTCATCGACCTATACACCATTTGCAAACGCATTGACATTGCCCTAGTTTGACCGATTCCCAATGTTTTAAATACCGAGTATGGCATCAAATTTATACTCGCTCCAAGGTCACACAAGGCTTTAGCAAAATCCGCACTCCCGATAGTGCAAGAAATGGTAAAAGCTCCCGGGTCTTCAAGTTTGGGTGCCATTGAATGTACTATGGCACTCACTTGGTGAGTTATCTTGATGGTTTCACACTCCATAGACCTATTTTTTGTGACTGAGTCCTTCATGAAACTAGCATACCCGGGCATTTGTTCCAAGGCTTCAACCAACGGGACATTGATGGAAAGATTCTTCATCATATCAATAAACTTCTTGCATTGAGTCTCTTGCTTTTGTTTGGCCAATTGTTGAGGGTATGGAGGAGGGGTCCTAGGCAATGGTGCCTTGGCTTGTGGGACCACCGGCTCTGGCATATCAATCACGTGTTCCCTAGACGGGTTCACGTCCCTTTGCAAATCCTCCCCATTATCATGGATATCAATTCTCACCTCACTAGTAGTTGGCCCTTACACCACTTGCTCAACTTCAATCGGTAACTCATCACGGGGCAATTCATCATCATCAACAATAATTCTCTTTTGCCTCGAAGTACTTGCTTCACCACCTTTTCCACTTCTCATGGTCACCGTCATGGCGTGACCGGTATTATTATTGTTCCCACCCTTGGGGTTCACCACCGTATCACTTGGTAGTGCACCCTTTGGGGGTGTTTTTATTAAGGCATGCGAAATTTGGCCCTTTTCACTTCAAGGTTTCTAATGGAGGTGTTTTGAGAGGCCAACTGAGCCTCGGAGTCTGCATTTCGCTCCATCATTTGCTTGAACATGTGTTCAATTCTCCCCATATCATTGCTTGATGAGCTTTGTCCTTGAGATTGGTACGGGGGTGGATTTCTTAGTTGTTGGTACATCGGGGGCCTTTGAAATCTTGACCCCGGTTACCATTGCCACCCTAGTTGTTGTTGTTTGCCTCCACTCCAATTATCATCATTGTTGTTCCCCCAATTCTGTGCATTGTTGTTATTGTTCCAATTTCTTTGTCTTTGATTACCCCAATTTTGATTGTTACCTTGGTTTCTCCAGTTTTGATTGTTGTTTTGACTGTTTCCTTGACCTTGAAAATTATTAGCATACATCACATCCTCTTCTTGTCATCATACTCCTCTTCTTGACCATATCCACTTGGCCCTTGGTCACCCTGATCATTGTTGCTTTGCTAAGAATTTCCCCGGGGTATTCTTTGGTTCACTCCCTCCATGGAATTTACTTGCTTCGACCTTTGTAATTGTTGAAGTTGGGACTTTGAAAGTTGGTTCATAGTGGTTGTGAGCTCGGCAATTGATTGCCCTTGTTCTTGAAGTTCCTTGTGAAGACTATTAACACCGGTCTCACCCTGAGGTATGTTTTCTCTACTTTGCCAAGCTGATGACGTGTCATCCATCTCATCTAATATCTCACATGCCTCGGGGTAACTCAATTTCATGAAATTTCCACCGGCCAACTGATTGACCACACATTGATTGACAGTGTTTATCCCTCGGTAGAAAGTCTGCTGGATTGTGGCTTCATTCATGTCACTATTTGGACATTCCTTAACCATGGTCCGGTATCACTCCCATATCTCATGCAAAGGCTCGTTGGGTTCTTTCTTAAAGGCCAAGATTTCATCTTTGAGCGCCGCCATATGACTTGGGGAGAAGAATTTAGCAATGAATTTGTCCGCGAGCTCATCCCAAGTAGATATTGAGTGGTTGGGAAGCCGCTCGAGCCAGTCAAGAGCCTTCCCTCGAAGAGAGAAGGGGAATAACTGAAGTCTCAAAGCATCCTATGAGACATTTGTCTGCTTACTACCCTAGCAAGTATCCACGAAGCCCTTTATATGTTTATAAGCATTCTGGTGCGCAGCTCCGGTGAAATAACCCCTCTGCTCCAAAAGTGTAAGAATCACATTTGTTATCTGAAAATTTCCCGCCCGAATCCTCGGCGGGACAATGGCACTTACATACCTCTCATTTGGAAGAACCCGAGGAGCAGATCTAGCAGCTGGAGGCAGAGGAGGATCTTGATTGTTCTCATTAATATTGGCTGGCCGGCCTCGTTTGGGAGGAGATACTTGGTTTATTTCCTATTCCTGGTTGTCATATACCTCCTCCACAATGTTTCCAAAAGGATCCGCCATTAGAACTGAAATGATTCAACACACACGTTAATAGAAAAAGGAAAGAAAAACACTTAACACTACTATTCACGTAGATAATCAACACCGTATAACTCCCCGGCAACGGTGCCAAAAAGTGATCGGCTCTCACCCACACTACTATTAAAGAAGGAAGATGAGGGTCGGGGCAGCTTTTACCCGAAAGGTCGGGATCGAATCCTCAGGGAGTTATGATTTGGACTGAGTTTCTAAGTGATCTAGAAATGGTCTGTGTTCTTGATTACACTTTTCATCATTGATGGTTTTGTACTATAATTATGATTTATACTAATAATGATTGCAATTGAATTACTAATATATTTTTGGGTTGTTTTCTAATTGGATAAAGGCACTAGGGTTATGACTTCTAATTAGGGGCCTAATTATAGTATAATTCACCTATTATCAACTTCTACCTAGGCGAGTAATTAACGGATTCTAATATCTAAGGAAAAGATGTTATTCGGGGAATTTATGATATAGCCAAATGCTCCAAATTTACCCACTCTATACCTCTCGGTAGTTTGAGTGGCTATTCCTAATTGCCTTTCTCAAGGTCAATTGGGTGTCAAATGTGCACAAGCAATATTGGCTCAAATAGGGTTTTACTCTCTCGAGGTTTAACCCATTAATTGGGACTATCAATTCTCATGATTTCATCCCAATTCCTTGTTGGGTTAATTTTCTAGACTCAAGTCCTCTTTCTCAAGAAGGACCCAAGTCAATTGAACACCAATTAGTGTTTGCAACCACTAATCTTAACAATAAAACAATAAATCTACCCAAATACCCATCACCTATAAACATCTAAGCCCTAATTTAGAGAACTCATTAATTACCCACACTAGGGTTGAGCCACAACCCTAGCTAATGGGTTTAGCTACTCATAATCAATGAAGAATTCACAGAAATAGATGAAGCAAGACCCATGTAATTAATTTATAAGCTAAAATATGAAGATTCAATGCTGAAACGAAATTAAAATTGCAACAAATGATGAAAAGAGACTATTCACGAGTTGCCTACTACTACTAATACCAAGCGTACCCTTGCGGGGTTTACCGCGGACTGTGAAGAATGGACCGCGGTCCGCGGTAGACTCCTTGGCCTCATGGATTATGTATCTAAAACTTCTTGACCGTGGACCGCGTAAAATGAACCGCGGTCCGTGATGCCCTTAGTCTTCAAAATCGGGTCCTCTGAATCTCACCACCGTGGACCGCGAAGATTGGACCGCGGTCGCGCTGGTCTTTGCCTTTAAAAACTTCTTCTCTGAACCTTTCCACCGCGGACCACGAATATTGGACCGCGACCGCGGTGGTATTTGCCTTGTAAAGGCTTCTATGAACTTCACCACCGCGGACCGCGAAGAATGGACCGCGGCCTTGGTGGACACTTGAGGTAGGCCTTTTGTTGTTCTTGGTACTTGTGCAAGATTCACTCCCTTTCATTGTTTCCCATCCTTTTTGGCTCAATCCCTGCAACAAGCACAATACGTAAGCCTTTGGGACTATTTTGTATGTAATTGCATCCAAAACTTGAGCAAGATTGAGCGGAAAACAAGGTAAAAATCCTAGTTATCAGACGACGTATCCCAAACGACAAAAACTAAGCCAAAAAACTTTGAATGCAGCCAACCAAGTATAGCATCATCACTAAAGACATGTACAAAAGGATGTACGGCAGCCCTCAATATGTTTAGGACCAAACCACACACGGCGCGTCCTAGAAGAGGTCCATGAAGGTCACTGTGGGGCTCACACCGGAAATCGAGCTCTAGTCAGATGCCTCATCCGAGCCGGCTACTACTTGCCCACAATGAAAAAGGAAGTTGCTGACTTTGCTAAAAAATGTTAAACATGCCAAAAATACAAGCCCATGATCCACCAAGCGGGCGAGCACCTCCACCTAGTCACCTCGCCCCGGCCCTTCATCAAATGGGGAATGGATATTGTCGGCCCCCTCCTCGCAGAACGAGGTAATGTGTGATTGTTTTTAGTTTTAACTGACTATTTTTCTAAGTGGGTGGAAGCAAGTGCGTTCGCTCAAGTACGTGAACAAGAAGTGATCGCCTTTATATGGAGGAACGTCGCATGCCGCTTCGGCATTCCCAAAGAAATCAGTTGTGACATTGGGCACCAATTCACGTGAAAGAAGGTCACTGAGTTCTTCAAAAAATGGCACATCAAAAGAATATTGTCCACGCCATATCACCTCGCAGGCAACGGATAAGCAGAATCCTCCAACAAGTCGATATTGAATATCATGAAGAAGAAACTCAAGAACGCCAAAGGATTGTGGCCGGAGTTGCTGCCGAAAGTGTTATGGGCATACTGCACCACTCCAAAGACAATCATAGGAGAAACGCATACTCGCTAGTCTATGGGACTGACGCAGTGATACCGGACGAAGTCGGAGAACTGAGTCTAAGATATTCAAATGTGAGTGGGCCATGCAACGATGAAAGCATAAGGCAAGACCTCAACGAGACTGAAGATTGAATAGGTATGGCTTACGTCAAAAGAAAGCCAAGGTCAGGACGCTCAAAGTTATGGACTATGTAATCAAAGCCAAAACACATGCAAGGAAGGATCCTCGGGAAGGAAAATTGGGGACCAATTGGGACAGCCCGTACAAAATCACTATGATAGTAAGCAAAGGGTCGTTCCAAATAGAAACGATGGAAGGAAGTTACTACCAAACAACTGGAACATCACCCACCTCAAATAATTCAACTTCTAAGGACAGATGTTCTCTGAGTCGTACTCTTTTACCTCACCCGGGTTTTGTCCCAATTGGGTTTTCTCGGGGAGGTTTTTAACGAGGCGACGGAGAGGGCATCTCGAAGTTAAGTACAAGTTCATCACTCGACCTCTCAAATGCTTCTTCAGGTCGACCAATGAAGGGACTAGATAGGTAGGGACTTCTCCAATGTATGTATAAGTAGATCAAAAACATGTAAACTTCTCCAATGCTTGTATAAGTAAAGCAAAGTATGCAAACACACGATGTTAACATGTCTCCATCAAGTTTAAACATTACACCAATCCAGGTTCCCATATTCGACCTCGTTTGAATTAATCGCGAGCAATATTTGACCTCCCTCAAATAAACTCATATTCGACCTCGTTCGAATTAATCACGAGTAATAATCGACCTCACTCAAATCAACTCACATTCGACTTCACTCGAATCAACTCATATTCGACCTCATTCAAATTAATCACGAGTAATATTCAACCTCGCTTGAATCAACTCATAATCGACCTCGTTCGAATTAATTATGAGAAACATTTGACTTCGCTTGAATCAACTCATATTCGACCTCGTTTGAATTAATTATGAGAAACATTCAACTTCACTTGAATCAACTCATATTCTACCTCGTTCAAATTAATCATGAGTAATATTTGACCTCGCTCGAATCAACTCATAATCGACCTCGTTCGAATAAATTATGAGAAACAATAGAACTCTCTCGAATCAACTTATGTTCGACCTCGTTCGAATTAGTAAAGAATTATATTCGCCCATACTCGAACTCAACTCAAACTCAAACTAACTTAGAGTTCAATTTACAAGTTAGCTTTGTTTGAGTTAGTTATGGCGAGATGTGACTTCACCCAAAACCAGTCGAAAATGTACTCGACCGTGTACAAGGTAGCACATGCCGACACAATCCTTCTAAAGCAATCATTTGAGGAAAAATGGCCGAAGAAAAGTAAAAGATACAATAACATACAACGAAAGTTTATAGTCATTTCATTAAAAAAAATTATATTACAGAGGGCCAGAAAGACGCCCACATACAAAAAGAAAAAGAAAGAGAAGATAAAAACTAAGTACAAGGTACTAATCCACGACGTCCCCGCCTTCATCGCCATCACCCCCTCCACTGTCTGGATACTCGTCATCGTACCAAGCGTCCTGCTCAATCCCGTCTAGCTCGTCCTTGCCATTATCCGCCCTTGACGTAGCGGGGTCGAAGCCACAGGAAACTCAAGCTTCACGTGTATTAGTACAAGCACCCTCAAACTCGACCTCAGTAACCCCGTTACTCGCCATCAAATTTCTAAAGATATACAACTTGGCCTCGGCATGGATCCAATTTTCATATGAATCCTACAGCACATCAGGAAAAGAGGAAGTATGAGAGGAGGACGGTCGAACCAACAACTGCACCTTCTCGGCCTCAAGGGCGGCGACCTTATCATTCAAATCAGAGATCTCCCATTCAAGTCCGCCAATCCGCTCGTCGAACCGGGCCTCCCTAAGTGTGGCTGCCACAACCTCATGCTCTCGTTCATACTGAAGGACATGAATGGCCTCCTTCATCGCATCCACTTTGGAAAAAGCCGCCTTTCTAGCTTCATCGACCTTGCACAATTTTGTAGTCGCCTCAATCAGCTCGTTGTTCAGGGCATTTAATTGGGTCGAGTTTGCTCAAGCACTCCCCGCAGGGATGCCAGTTTGATCTGAAGATCTGCGCATTCCCGGCCAACCCCCTGCTCACCTTGAGCTCGTCCTCCTTGGCCCTAAGTGACCCCCCGAGCTCGCTGCACCTTCGAATAACCTTGACCATCTCTTCATCCTTTTGCTACAACTCATCTCTAAGAGCCTGGAAGCTACCATCCGTGCCGAGCAGAAGACATAGTGCACGATGCTTGGAGTGGTACTCACAATACTTCGACTCCAATTATCTTGAAAATAACCCTTCTCCTGTCCTCTCAACGGGCACCCTCGATCTCTAAAATGAGGGTCTAAGAAAAGAAAAAATAGGATCAAAGAGTTAGCGAAAATAAAGGAGAAAAAGAGAAGATACAAAGAGCAGTAGCCAGAATACTTTTCCGTAGGGCCACCCTCGATATGCTCAATGAAATGGCCTCGTCGTCTAGTGTCTGCAATGTCTATGTCTCGACACGAGAACACAGGGGACCCAAGTCACAGACTACGCTCTTCGTGCGCTTCAATAGATCTAGGTCGAGGGGGATGATTATGCTGTGTTTAGTCCCCTCCATCCTCACCTCCACACGGGTAAATCCTTCGTTGAACATCCTGACCTCTTCAGGGTCGATGTCGGAACCAAATTCGCAACCGTCCACGGCTATGTTCTTCCCCCTCACCTAGACAGAAGAAGGGACGTCATCATTCCCCGACAGTGATGGGTCACTCTTCAGCACGACCTCAACATCCACGGCCCGCTCAAATCTTCCCCCAACGGCCTCAGGCAGGTGGCAATGTTCACATTTTCAGAAGGGGCTGAATCTTAGTGCCCAAGGAAACGCCTCTCTTAGACGTAGTCGCGACCTGGTCGGGACCACCCGCTGCTTACTCCTCGGTCCCCGTCACCTCATCGCTGAAATATATCCTCCGCCTCTTTATAAACCAAGCTACTTCCTCTCCGTTCGGCGACAACTCGTCCACCAAGTGCAAAATAGTGGGAGAGAGAATCTCCACTGATGGAGCTGCTGTATAGAGGTTAGGGTTACGTGTAGCTAGAGTCGGGGAAAGAGCCAATGTTCGAGTAGGCTCGCCTACGGGCGCAGTGAGTAACGATCCTTTGGAGACACCCGATTGGTTAAATGCGGGAGTAGGGGCTTTCTTTTTCGTTGAAGACCTTCGGCCTGATACAATGAAATTCAATTTTAAAAAAAAGGGGAAGAGGGTGATTAACGCAGAATCAACAAAGGCCAAATGGAAGACTGACCAGTTGCAGAAGGCTTGCGACCATGAACTTTCTTTGGAATGACGACCACTTGCGAACCCCCACCGTGAAGGGCAAAATCTGGCTCACCCAGTCTCGGATATCGGTGACCAGTGTGGGGGACTCCCTTTCGGATGCACAAAAGAAAAAGAAGATTAGTAAGGTCGTCGAAGAAAAAAATTAAACAAGGTAAGATATCGGTTGAAAGAAGTACTTACGAGCAAAATTCCACACTTCGGGGAGTCCATTGGGATTCGCCACCACGTGCTTGGTTTTGACGTAAAAGAAGTTGATGGGTTGTATTCGGTTTTGATGATCTAACAAACTTTTATTGAAGAACCAGATAGAGGACCTGATCCCTTGACAGTCTCACAGACAAAAGTACAAGTCAACTCTACAACTGTAAAAGCTGTGACAGAAAAGTGATTGCCTGCAACTGTACACGCTACGGTGCAGTAACAGTGCAACAGTCACTTCCCATTGGTTGTGAAGTGTACTTTCAAGATATGGGGCATCCTTCTTGGAATGTCCTAGGGCTTTTAATATCTTGTTTGAAGACAAAAAAGATATTCACTTGAGCATTAACTAAAAACATTCTCTCAAGCATTGAAGAGTGCTCTAGCATTGAAGACTCAAGTGTGTCAAGAGCAAGAAGACAACTACACTAAGACGGGCCAGTTTCACCTTGTGTTGTTAGTGTCCTTATTTGAGTTGTAATCTTGCATTTTGTTTTCATTGTATCCTATTCGCTTTTTTAGAAGCACCGTGTTAGGAATCTCTCAAACGTAAACCTCTTGTATTTCTGTAGTGACTAGTGTAGTCACAAGTGAAAAGTCTTTGTAACTAGAGAGTGACAAAGTGACTTGTAATAGTGATTACAAGTTAGTGAGTTAAAGTCTTTGTAAGAAATTCATTACAAAGTGGCTTGTAATAGTTTAGATTACAAGTTAGTGAGTTAAAGTCTTTGTAAGAAATTCATTACAAAGTGGCTTGTAATAGTTTAGATTACAAGTTAGTGAAGTTGAAATCCTACAAGTGTAGGTCGTGGTTTTTGTCCCTTTGAGTGGGATTTTTCCATGTAAAAATCCCTTGTCTCTTTTACTTGTTTTCTTAGTGTACTCCTTTGTGGGAACTAGTAGAGGACCAGGTATCTCTACAGTTTGGTGGACTCATAGAAACTGTCATTTGGTATCAGAGCAGGCACTTTCTAAACGGTTAACACCTAGAAAGGATCTATAATGGCTGCTCCACCAAACTTTGAAGAAGGACAATCAACATATCGACCTCATAGATTAAACGGTCAGTACTATGGGTGTCGAAAAACTCGTATGCATGACTTCATAATGGATGAAGATTCTGAGTTATGGGACATCATCTGTGATGGTCCTCATGTTCCTATGCATAAGGATGGAGAGGCAGGTGTGCTGGTGCCAAAGACCAGGAAGGATTTCAATGATGCTGACAGGAAAGCAGTGGAAAAGAACTTTCATACAAAGAAAATTCTGGTTTGCGGTATAGGACCTGACGAGTACAACAGGATCTCAGCATGTCAATCAGCCAAAGAAATTTAGGAAGCCCTACAAACAACGCAAGTGAAGCAGTCCAAGATTGACATGCTCATTACTGAGTATGAACTGTTCAAGATAAGGGACGATGAATCCATACAGGACATGCATACAAGATTTACTTCCATCATTAATGAGCTTCACTCAATAGGAGAAGTCATTCCTAGAAACAAGCTAGTGCGAAACATTCTGAGTATTCTGCCTAGCTCTTAGGATAGCAAAGTAAATGCTATCACTGAAGCAAAATACTTGCAAACTCTAACAATAGATGAGTTGATTGGAAATCTAAAACCATATGAGATGAAAAGGAAGAAGGATAATGAAATGAGAGAACCTAAGAAGGAGAAGAACCTGGTTCTTCAAGCTGAAAAACACGAGTCAAGTGAAGAGGACAATGGCATGGCTTATCTCACCAAGAGATTTCAGAAGATGGTTCGAAGGAATAGGGGAATACCAAGAAGAGGCAGTTCAAGCAAGCCTAGAAACTATGACTTGTGTCATAAATGTGGTAAATCCGGACACTTCATAAAAGATTGCCCGCTCCTGAAGCAAGACACCTACAAGGACAACTCAGACAAAGTTGCAAAGAGGAACCAGGTTCCTGACAAAAGATTCAGCAGAAAAAGCGCAACTGACAATGTTGTGAAACAGGCTCTTGCTGCTTAGGGGGGATTCATCAAGCAAATCAGAAGAGGAACCTGACGCAGAAAACAGCTCTATGATGGCAGTAGAGAACAAGGCTAAGGAGTATGACTCATTGTTTGCTCTCATGGCTCAGTCTGATGACGAAGAAGAAGATGACAAAGATGAGGTAAATTCAAGGATGTTCAAAGAAATCTGAAGTCCTATTCCCTTAAAAAATTAATGTCATTGTCAAATATTCTCATTGATACTTATTATAGCTTAGTTGAAGATAAGGACACATTGACCATAGAACTAGGAGAAGTTGAACAAACTAGAGATGATCTAACCGTAGTGGTAGTGGACTTGAAAGAAACAGTGGAAAATCAGAGTAGTGAAAAGAATAGTATGAGTGAGAGGATTAATGCAGTTGAACATGAAAGAGATGATCTTCTAGTTGTGATCACAGACCTAGAGGAAACTATAAAGGGACTCCAACTAGGACATGGTACTGTAGGAGTGGATAAAGGAAAAGAAGTAGCTAGTGAAAAACACATCAAGCTTGAAAAAGAACTGAATGATGTCAAAACAAGTTTGTGATGTGAGCTTGAGAAAAATAGGCAGTTGCAAATTGAGATGGGTAAATTAAAACGTGATCTTAAAAAGTCACTAAATTGGACCTGGTCCACAGATGCTGTCACTTCCATGTACTTCAACAACAGTGGAAACAGGCAGGGGATCGGGTTCCAAATGGATAAAACTCCCTACAACCCTCACAACAAGTATGTCACGATCCCAGACAATTGGCTTTGTACCCATTGTGGAAACAACGGGCACTTCAAGGAAAGTTGTCCAGCCAGGAATCTGTCAGTTCAGAAAAACAAAATGTTTGCTGGCAAGAGGAACACCAAGCAGGGACCAGGTCCTAGCAAGAAATATCAATTTCTGCCTGCATGGACTAGAAGAGCACTTATTCATCCCTTTCCTAACTACAAGAGACCCAAACTTGTTTGGGTTCCTAAGGCTAACCCTTGATTTAATTGTGCAGGGATCAGTGAGAGGAACTGGACTACAATGGATTATGGACAGCGGATGCTCAAAGTATATGACTGGAAAGACTATGGATTTTCTCTCATTGAAAGCCCTGCAGGGAGGAGATGTATCCTTTGGCAATGGAAAGAAGGGATACATCCTCGGTGTTGGAAGAGTTGGAAAGTCTCTGGAGCACCCAATTGAAAATGTGTACTACGTGGATGGGTTGAAATATAGCTTATTGAGTGTCTCTCAAATTTGTGATAAAGGAAATAAAGTGGAATTCTTGTCCAAGGTGTGTACTGTTACTAGCCTAGTAACTGGAGAAGTGGTGATGATAGCCAAGAGACACAAAAATATCTATGTTGCTGATTTTGAATCATTGGAAGCTGGTGAAGTGAACTGCTTGAAGGTAGTTGATGATGATGCAGAGATTTAGCATAGAAGACTAGGCCATGCCAGCTTTTCCCTCCTGAACAAGCTAATAAAGAAGGACCTGGTCCGTGGTCTGCCAAACTCAAAATTCAAGGAGCACAAAGTCTGTGATGCATGCGCCAAAGGAAAACATGTGAGATCATCCTTTAAGCCTAAGAAGGATGTTAGCACATCTAGACCTCTTGAACTACTTCACGTGGATCTGTGTGGGCCCATGAGAATTCCAAGTAGAGGTGGAAAGAAGCACATTTTTGTGATTGTGGTTGACTATTCAAGATTCACTTGGACATTTATTTCTTAGAACAAAAGATGAAACGTTTGAAGTATTTGTGGCTGTTGTCAAGAAAATCCAAGTGAAGATGGACTTGAAGGTAGCTTGCATTAGATCCAACCATGGAATCAAATTTGATAATGTAAAATTTGATGAGTTTTGCATTGAAAATGGAATTACACACAACTTTTCAGCACCTAGGACTCCTCAGCAAAATGGAGTAGTTGAAATGAAGAACAAAACCCTAGAAGATATGGCTCGAACAATGATCATTGATAGTGGAATTGCAAAGAACTTCTGGGCAGAAGCCATCAACACTGCTTGCTACTTGGTGAACAAGTGTATGATCAGGTCTTTCCTGAACAAAACCCCCTATGAATTGCTCAATGGAAGAAAGCCAAAGATAACTCATCTGAGAGCCTTTGGATGCAAGTGCTATGTTCTAAACAACGGGAAGGATCAACTTGGAAAATTTGATGCCAAAAGTGATGAAGGAATCTTCTTGGGATACTCTTCTCAAAGCAAAGCATACAAAGTGTACGACAAGAGAACCCAATGTATAGAAGAGAGTGTTCATGTGCTTTTCAACGAGACTCCCTCCTCAAATAGGGATGAAAATGGCAATGATCAAGACTGAACCACTCTTGGTTCCTGGAGAGATATCCCATGTCTCTAATGGAAAATCCGACATGATGAGTCAAACCAAGTAAGTCAGTGAAGGCAATGCAGCCTCTTCCTCTGGTTCACAAGAAGAACTTGGTACCCCTACCTCTCCTACAAAAGCTGAAGAAAGAGTTGGAGATGCTGTGGAAGGTACTCCACAGGTAGCAGAACAAGATGTGCAGGGAAATTCCTCTGATCCACCAAGTTCCTCCACTCATCAAATTCAAGTCCCAAATTGGAAACATAAAAGCTCTCATCCTCTTGATAACATAATCACTCCTCTTGATTCTGGAATCCAAACTAGATCCAAAACATGAAACTCCCTAGCCTTTTCAACCTTTCTATCACAAATAGAACTAAAAAACATCAAGAAAGCTCTAAAGGATGCATATTGGATCATTGCTATGAAGGAGGAGCTTCATCAGTTTGAAAGAAATGAAGTCTGGCATTTGGTACCTCGACCCTCAGACAGAACCATCATAGGAACCAGGTGGGTGTTCAGGAACAAGCTGGATGAGAATGGGAAAACAACCAGGAATAAAGAAAGGACTTGTAGTTCAGAGTTACAATCAAGAGGAACGAATTTATTATGATGAAACTCTTGCTCCTGTTTCTCGTATGGAAGCCATTCAGATTCTTATTGCTTTTGCATCTCATATGGAATTCACCTTATTCCAAATGAATGTGAAAAGTGCATTCCTGAATGGGTATCTCAAGGAAGAAGTATATGTCAAGCAACCATCTGGGTTTGAAAGTCATGCTCACCTTGAGCATGTATTCAAACTGGACAAAGCCTTGTATGGTTTGAAGCAAGCCCCAAGAGCTTGGTATGAAAAGCTATCCAAGTTCCTACTGGATAACGGATTCACTCGAGGAAAGATTGACAACACCCTATTTCTAAAAAAATGGGGAAGGAACCTTCTTATCGTCCAGGTGTATGTGGATGATATTGTTTTTTAGGCTACAACAGACTCAATGTGTAAGGAATTTGTCATGTTTATGGGCAGTGAGTTTGAGATGAGCATGATGGGGGAACTGAACTTTTTCCTGGGTCTTCAAGTGAAACAATCCGCAAAGGGAACTTGTATTAGTCAGCAGAAGTACATCAAGGAGTTGCTTAAGAGGTTTGACATGGAAGATTCAAAGGTGATTGATACACCCATTGCAGTGGATACCAAACTTGACATGGATGAATCTGGATCTCCTATAAATCAAATAACGTACAGGGGAATCATTGGCTCTCTACTGTACCTCACTGCAAGCAGGCCAGACATTGTGTTCAGTGTGGGATTATGTGCAAGATTTCAATCAAATCCCAAGGAGTCCCATTTAAAGGCTGCAAAAAAGATCCTACGCTATCTCAAGGGCACACAGGACCTGGTCCTGTATTATCCATCAGGTGATAATTTCAATTTTGTTGGTTATGCTGACGCTGACTATGCAGGTTATCTGGTGGACAGGAAGAGCACTTCAGGGACGACTCATTTTCTTGGATCCTGCCTAATCTCTTGGGGAACAAGGAAGCAAAACTCAGTGGCTTTGTCAACAGCTGAAGCACAATATGTTGCAGCTGCATCTTGATGTGCTCAGCTGTTGTGGATCAAACAACAACTGGAAGACTTTGGAGTGTATATTGACAGCATACCACTTCTATGTGACAACATAAGTGCTCTCAACATGGCAAAGAACCCGGTTCAACACAAGAGAACTAAGCATATTGATGTGAGACATCACTTCCTCAGAGACAACGTTGAAAAAGGGCATATCTGCATGAAGTTTTGTTGCACTGAATATCATATTGCAGATATCTTTACCAAGGCACTCGGCAGGGAACATTTTGAGAAAAATAGAATGGCACTAGGGCTTCTGAGACCTAATTAGGGACCCGGTTCCCCTCCTTGTCTATTAAAGTCACGCTCAAGTACAGATAGCTAAAGTGTTTTCTGACGAAGTCTAATTCACATCAATACCGTTGCAGGTAGACACACATGATGACTACAGACATTAAAGGTATGCATTGTAGAACAAAAGGAGACTGAGCAACCTTTTCAGAAAAACAGGTACGAGACCTGGTCCCTGTACCCTAGGTTAGTAGTTATGTGTATTCTCTACCCTTTTCAAAAAGCAACAAAATTAATTACTGCTGCCACATCGTCCGACTTTTCTGTAAACACGTCTATCACTCCATCTTTTCAACTCCCTCTGCACGTTCCCTTTTCCCAAAACGCCTACCGTCTTTTGAACATGTTCCTCTTCCCCCCCTCATTACTCCACTCTCCTATAAAACTCCTTCGTCCCTAACCTCTCCTCACACATATTCTCTCACTCTCTCCTTCTCCTGCAAAAGTACTTCTCTATCTCTGAAGCTTTTCTACAACCGTAAAAAATGGCCCCTACAAATGAACCCTCTCTTCTCCCTACCTCTGATACCAACACTGTCTCAGCGGAGGATAAAACCTCCTCTCTCCCAGAGGTCTCCATCTCCACTCCTCTCTCCTCCTCACTCCCAGCAGAATCAGAACCACCAAAGGAACCTCTGATCACTGAAGCAACCACTGCTCCTCCTTCCTCATCTGAACCACCAAAGGAACCTCCTATTTCTGAAGCTTCTCAAGTCTCTGAAGCCTCAGAGGACGACCATGAACAATACATTAACTCCTCCTTTCTCAATTCCTCGACTCCCATGGAGTCTCCAGAAAAAGAGGCGGCCGAAAACATCATGGTCATCGCCTCTGAGAATCTTCCTTCTGAAGGGGCTTCTTCTCTTCCTGAAACTCAGGGAGAAGCTTCTTCCTTCCTACAGGATGAGGGGACCATGGTATTATTTGATTCTCCTGTCCATGAATCTATGCATGACAAACCTAGTGAGGAACCTGGTTCTCCTCTTCCAAAGACCCCCCAGGAGCAAATCTTCTACACTCCTTCTCTAGAATCCATCCCTCTGTTTTCTGAGCCCATAAATAAAGATGACGAGGATGACATGGTGTTGAGTGCCCGTTTTAAACTCCATAAGAGGATGCGTACTCCATAAGTTTCTGTGAAGAGGCCATCTACTAGGTTGCAGAAGAAGAAAGCCTTTGACTCGGCTCTTGAGAAAAGTAAGAAGAGCAGTAAGAGAAGAGATTGATGATGGATGAAGCTATCCCTGTAGTTGAAGTAGAAGAGGAAACTGCCGTGGAACCTAGTTCCTTGGTAGGGAGAAAGAAGTTTGTGTCTACTGAAGGATAAGGAAAACAATCTCTGTCACCCCGAAAAAGTGGTGGCAAGTCAAAGAAAAAGGAAGTTGGTGAAGCTAGTGTTAAGAAGCTTGTGACTGAAGCAAGTGCCAAAGGAAAGTCTGTGCAAGTGTCTGGTAAACGCAAAAGGGACCTGGAAACTGTGGGGGAACCTAGTTCTAACAGAGCTGTATCAAGCAATAAAGGAAAGTGGAAGGAAAATGTTCTGAATCATCAAGTGTTGTGGGGTCGCATGTTTGACCCCGAGATTTTTGTAATGGCTGGAATGAGCTAGCTGATGGCTATGGTTGATTTTCAAAAATGGGAGCACCTATTCACTGTAAGTGTGCCCCAAGTCTTTGAGGATGCTGTGCATGAGTTTTATGGCAGTTTTTGGACCCCTGCTGAGGGTCATGTGTGTGTTGTGGTCGAAGGTGTTGACTTTGTGTTTGATGATGAGGCTCTGGGAACAGTTCTCAATGTTCCATCTAAGGGGCTGTCTTCAGTGGATCCTGCAAAGTATGCTTGTGAGGGAAATTTTAGGAGAGCTATCGTTAAGCCGGGGACGGGCCAGCAGGGGGAACGGGTTCATAAGAAGGCCATGCTACCTCTTTACCAGCTTCTTTTTGAACTGGTGAATAAGGTCCTTCTTCCCCGTGCTGAGAGGTGTTCCATTGCTTCCAAGGCTGATCTGATCTTGATGGAAGCCCTTGATCAGTTCAAACCAATCAACCTACCTGCTCTCATGATTCAACATATGGAGAAGGTTGTAAACATCAAGGATGGAAATCACGGGCTCCCCTATGGTTTTCTACTTACTCGGGTCTTTAAGTTTTACAAAGTGCCAGTTAAGAATCCCCGAGTGGGGACCCGCAAACAAACCTTTTCGAAGACAACCCTTGAGGAATGCGAGTCTTTTGAGAAGGCTAGGGGAAACACTTCAACCATCTCTCAGCTGATCAATGCGTTGAACGCTGCAAATGATGTGATCAAGAGGCTGAAGGCTCAGATTGCCATTTTGGAGGCTCAATCAAGTCAAGCTGATGGGGGACCCGGTTCCGGTATCTCCTCGAATGAAGAAGTTGCCTTCTTGACTAAGGAGAACCTTGAGCTGCGGCAAAAGGTTGAGAACCTGAAGGAGAAACTACTTGAGGAACATTCCTCTGCCAATACTCGCATGGACCTGGTTCTCCGTACTCTCACTGCCTCCTCCTCCAAGCCTTCCTCCTCTAGTGCCCCCTATGTTCTGTCCATTTTATCTCTCTATGATGATGATGTGGTTAACATTTTTTTTTGTGTGATTGGTATATGGACAACATCTGACTGCTCCCGCATGCAAAATCCAAATGAAGTCTTTGCTGTCCCAATCAAAGACTTCTCTATGTTTTTAAATCTTTTAATGAATGACATTCAGTCTTCTTATGTTCTCTATATTGCCTCACTGCCTTTTATTATGTTCTCTATCATGTTGTGTGCACATAAGGGGCATGAGTTAGCTCTGTTGGACTTCTTTATGCTTTCTAACTATTTGTGCCTTTTTATGATGTCAAAAGAGGGAAGTTAAAGGGATAATTGGGTTAACTGATGGCAGGGATTGAGGGGGAAGCACATAGATAGGAGGAACTATTTGGGAATTTGGTCTCTTATCTGTTATGTTAGGGTATATAACTTCTCACCAAGTATAAAAGTTTGTCATCATCAAAAAGGGAAAAATTGATGGGTTGTATTCGGTTTTGATGATCTAACAAACTTTTATTGAAGAACCAGATAGAGGACCTGATCCCTTGACAGTCTCACAGACGAAAGTACAAGTCAACTCTACAGCTGTAAAAGCTGTGACAAAAAAGTGATTGCCTGCAACTGTACACGCTACAGTGCAGTAACAGTGCAACAGTCACTTCCCATGGGTTGTGAAGTGTACTTTCAAGATATGGGGCATCCTCCTTGGAATGTCCTAGGGCTTTTAATATCTTGTTTGAAGACAAACAAGATAGTCACTTGAGCATTAACTAAAAACGCTCTCTCAAGCATTGAAGAGTGCTCTAGCATTGAAGACTCAAGTGTGTCAAGAGCAAGAAGACAACTCCACTAAGACGGACCAGTTTCACCTTGTGTCGTTAGTGTCCTTAGTTGAGTTGTAATCTTGCATTTTGTTTTCATTGTATCCTATTCGCTTTTGAAGAAGCACCGTGTTAGGAATCTCTCAACCGTAAACCTCTTGTATTTCTGTAGTGACTAGTGTAGTCACAAGTGAAAAGTCTTTGTAACTAGAGAGTGACTAAGTGGCTTGTAATAATGATTACAAGTTAGTGAGTTAAAGTCTTTGTAAGAAGTTCATTACAAAGTGGCTTGTAATAGTTTAGATTACAAGTTAGTGAAGTTGAAATCCTACAAGTGTAGGTTGTGTTTTTTGTCCCCTTGAGTGGAATTTTTCCACGTAAAAATCCCTTGTCTCTTTTACTTGTTTTCTTAGTATACTCCTCTGTGGGAACTAGTAGAGGACCAGGTATCTCTACAGTTTGGTGGACTCATAGAAACTATCAGAAGTAGAAATTGAAAATACGGTTGGCTCTATCATCCATTTTTACGACCAATCCTTTGGTCCCATGATGGCGAAGATGCAGCATCGTACCTCTGAGGAAGTTCGGTGCGAAGAGGTGTAGCTGGTGACGAAGTGAAACTCCATGGTTGGCTAGCTCAGCGTACTTTGCCAGCATCAGGAAAATCTTGTAGATATACGAGGAGAGCTAGGCCGGGCATACCTGATAATATCGGCAGAACTCCTCCGCCGGTGGAGGAAGAGGAAAAGAGTAGCCAACTCGGAACGAGTATGCATAGAAGGGGAAATACCTGGGTCGATGGACTTACTTGAATCACGTCCCTACCGGCTAGAACCAGGTCGATGTGCGTAGGAATTTCATACTTGACCCTTAGCTCAGCCAAGCCGGCATCATCGAGTTCGGAGAGTACAGGTTCTTCTATCGCCGAAAATCTGACATGGCTTTGTTGTTACGAGGAATAATCTTGTCCACGGTAGGAAAGTTGTCGTCGTCGGCAACAACAACAATATCGTTTTCATAAGGAGGCATCCTCACTGAAAGCGAGGTTGGTTCAGACGAAATGTCAAAAATATGAGAATCGGTTGCCATCTTTAGTTAATCGAGGGTATTGAGAATATGGTTTCAATGAGAAGAAAGAATTGCAGATACCGCTCAAACCAGAGATTGCGAAAAACAAAAAATAAAATGAAACAAGAACGCGGGAAGGAGAAGAAACAGATGAAAAGCAAAAGCTTAGAGAATGGGAGAATGTAAAGTTTGGCTTAAGGGTCTCTCCACTGGTATTTATAAGAGAACAAGCACCCAAATCGATGCGCCAATCGTCAGTTGCACATGAATCGAAACGATAGGAGCACAGGGAATGATGTGGCGTATTAGGAAGACGCATAAAGATGATGCCTACAACAATGATGTCACCCTAAGATGATGTCACAACAAGATGTGGTTCTTGAAGCTCCACGTTGCCACCCCATACAAGCTCCTTCCCACTCAATCTCCTCCCTCTGAATTTCCCAAGCATGACCGGCGATGTCCGCTCAGCGAGGTCAACCAGAGGACGACCTCGCTAAGCGGAAGGACTAACTGTATGGGATAAAATCAGATTGAGGATCAAGTCTTGCAGAGTTGGACGAGGAGAGAACTCGAAGATTTTTATAATTGGCGTGGTCGTGGTCGACCCGTAATCTCATAAGTCGAACAGTTCGATAACCATTCATGGTCGAAGACGAGTAGTAGAGTTAGAAATAACGGCTAGTTTTATATTAACATCCACAGAGGGAATATTCTATAGAATATTCTCTCTGTTTGTACTTTTAGGGTTCTTTGAGAGTATTTCATATAAATAGAAAGAAATAGGGAAGGCATGTAAGATTCCATATGATACGAACACCTGTAAAATGATAAGCTCTCAGAGAAAATACAAAGAACTACTTTTCTCTAAGATCCATCCTTTTTGTGAACTATTCTATTGTCATGTCCATCAGATACAAGAAAGTGCATAATATTCTATCTTACCCGTGTTATTCATCATTGTCAGAGGAAGGAATCATTCACCCTCTTCAATATTGGGTGAATATCCCCCTCTAATTACATTTATTTCCATTTAATGTTATTTATTGCTTGCTCTCTCTACATAATATAACATCTGATCATATTTATTGTCCACATCTCATTCAGAATATATTGTTGTTCATGTTATTCGTTATAGATTTAGAATTATTATCTCTAACTAGGATTGTCCCATCTTGATAAATCATTAATTAGTTTAACCAAGGATTAACTCATTTTTGGTCAAACACTAATATTAAGTGGGCATTCGGTCCTTCAGTACGGTATTATAAAACTACAGTTCAGTACTTCGGTATTCGGTATATCAATTATATTATACCAAATACCGTACCATAGTAGTTTGATACGGTTCGGTATATATTATTTGGTTCGGTACGGTTTCGATTAACAACCAAATATTCTCATTTTGAAATAAAGAACAAGCTTTTGTCTTGGTCTCGCATTGAACATCCAGACTCCAATTGTAGTAACTCTTATTTGAAAATTTTGCAGAATTTTCAATAACTCCTAGTTGACCAAGAAAAAGATTCAGTCTTACCTCTTACGATGTTAGGCGTCCAATTCAAAGTTTAAATCAATAGAAATAAGGGAAGAGGGTAAGCTACTGACTACAAAACTGTAAGCCTTCCCAAACTGCCTAAGGAACTAAGGGAATTAGGGGGCTTGGGGCGTTGGGCTTAGGCTTATTGGGTGAAAATTAGAAATAGAGGTGGGTTGGTCAGTGTATACTGTATAGAAAGCACTTAAATAATTCAATATTTCGGTATACTAAAATAACAATAACTCAATATTGAGTATCATATCAAAATACCAAAAAAATCTATGCGGGAGAATACCAAATACCTAATAAATCGATATCGAAATATCAAATTAATTCGGTCCAGTTTGAAATTCTGGTTTTTGAATTTTGTGCCGTCCCCTAACATTATGTACTTCAAATTCTGAATAATGACAAAACTTATTACTTCCATACTTTTACTGACAGACTGAATCACTACTCTGAATTTGCTTATATGTTACTATTCTTGTTTGTTCAATACATATATCCTTAACAATAGAATGTTTAATTTCGCTAAGCATTATGGCACACAACACCCTAGCTTTCGTCCCTCGTTATTTTGCTTCTTTTTTTTTTTTACAAATAAAATCGTTGAAGCTCCACAATTTCTCTACCATTAAAATACATCTTATTTCTCTAATCACAATAACAAAAATGTAAAAATTCCTGTTTTTTGCTAGAATAGTAGAGGTCCAACGAAGTTCCCACTCGTAGTTCTCGTTGAATTTTCTCATTCGGTGGATAGAACTTCATAGTCTCCGCCTCTATTTTTGTTAGAGCTTCCAGTGTGGAAGCAGAAATTACTTTGAATCGGGGCCTTTAATTTTTTACAAATTTAGACAATTGAGAGGGTGCAGAGATTGGGGAATGGGATCTGGACACTGTGAAGTAGGGCAGTAGGTCTTTAAAGATGGCTAATTGAAGAAGAAAGAATTTGAGTTGAGAAAAATAAACAAGAAATGTTTTGTGGATTTTCAAGCCATCTTCATTTATTCTGATAATGAAAACTAAGAAGGTGGATGGTGGTGGACACGTGGAGGGAGAGAGAGAGGAAGGTAATGACCTGGACGATGGTATGCAAAAGAATAGGAGGAAAAAGAAAGATACAAATATTTTTCAAAATAATTTAATATGTCATGCTCTGAAAAATGGTGTAATGCACGCACTATGCTACATCATCATTTTCTGTCTAAATGACACATTTGAAATGTTTGGAATGTTCAAATGAAACGAACTTAATATGAAGTGTCTAAGTGAAATGTGCGAACAACTTTATTTTGCCCATTGAATTTGGTTCGACAAATTCAAATTCCTTTGAGGGGCCGTGGTGGTGGGTGCTGCATATTGCTTGGAAAGTTGTATGGCCTCAATTATTCTTGGTCCATTTGGTTCTGGTGTAACTACATATCGGCTTGGTTAACATATTGAAACATCGATGAAGATGTGGAGTCCTTTTTCTATGCTCCGTATTCTGGTTGAAGATCAACACTAAATTAATACATGGTAAAGATCTATCCGCACTTAGTGTTTACACCAAACAATGTTAACTTATTATATTTAAGCGATTTAATGAGGTTAAAATGCATATAACTAACCATGATTAAGTGTTTTCATACAAATACATGTCATGCATCTAGTAATTTGGTATAAACATTGAATGCGTGTAAGTATTTCTCCGGGATACCTAGTACTCATTATTCAGTTAGAATGTAATAATTTGATTATCAGGAGACTGACTACCCAAAATCAATCTTATTGACAATGATAATATTATGTACATCAACTACATGGGAGGGTAAAAACACAATAACTAACACTCATCAAAGATGAGAGTTCACCAACAATTAAAGTTTAGCAAATTAAAGCTTAATAGATAAGGCTAAAGTAACAATCTATCGTTCCACTCAGCAAACACTTCCTACTGAAAGTTCTGAATGATTGCACTAAGCAGAATACAAAGACTTAAATAACGCACTTTGCTTCTTTGTTATGGAGAGAAAATATACAAAATATCAAAAAATGCTTTTATGGAGGGAGTAAATACGCATTGTGCCCCTTTTCCGCAACCGATATTTTCTTTTCTCATTGAGTTATTTTTCCCTGATAAAAGTTGTTAATTACTATAAATTATCTTGAATTCTACAATAAAAATTTCACGATTTTCTTTCATCATCAATATTTTTTCAAAGCCTTTTAAAAAAAAAAATTCGAGCCAGTGTCTAGCGAATTATACTCTTTAAAGAACATCAAAAGGGTGGTATTGTGAATGCAATATGTGATTACTTATTTGTATTTCTAAATTTGAAACGTCTTTATAATTTCATATTCTTCATTTGTACTCTTTGTGGTATCCACAAATTCCCAACTCTTCTTCATAGATAATGTTCATAATACTCGCTACTTTCCAAAGATTAATATTCATGTTCATAACACCCTCTTGGTATTGTGTGATGACCAGAAGGGTCATCTTATGATTTAAGACATCATTTCGGGTTCATTAATCTTAAAAAATTAATTTTAATTACCTCAATTTGCGTGCATAATCCGGCGTAAAACCGGAAAGCTTTTATGTGAAAATATAAGATATAATGATTTTTAGAGTTAAATTGTTAATTTTGATGACTTTGATCAACATTTTGAGTAAACGGACCCGGATCCATATTTCGAAGATCCCGGGAGATCCGCAGTAAAATATGGGACTTGAGCATATGTCCGGAATTGATTTCTGAGGTCCCTAACTTTAGAAATCAATTTTTGAAGAAAATTATTTTGCTGGATTTTTAATGAAATAAAGAAATCAATTAATATTTGAAATCGTTGGTATCGGACCCGTATTTTGGTTCCGGAGCCCGGTACATGTTTGTTATAATATTTAAGTCCTATCTCTGAAATTTGGTGAGAATCGAAGTTGATTTGACGTGATTCGGACGTTCGGTTGAGAAATAGTGAAATTGGAGTGTTCTTGAGAAAAATCATGCGTTTTGAGATTAAATTCATAGTTTTAGGTGTTATTTTGTGATTTGATCACACGAGCAAGTCCGTATGATATTTTTAGACTCGCGTGCATGTTTGGTTTAGAGCCCTGAGGGTTCGGGTGAGTTTCGGGTAGGCTTCGAGATATTTTTAACTTGTAAAAAAATTTACTGTCATAATAGTTTCTAGTGCACTGATGCTCCATGCTGTTTCTTTTATATAAAAAAACACAGCAACCATAACCTATTAAAACACCAACGCCCCCTTCACAAAAAAGCCAACAGCCTCACCCCATCGTCCAAATTTCAGCCAAGTTCCCACCTCAAAACAACTACCAAATCAGCCCCAAAACCTCCATTAACGTAGCTTCAAAAATCAGTTGTGTTGCACCAAACCGCCACTAGACTGCTGCGCAAAACCAGCTGTAAAATAGCTCACCTAAACCTCAAACTCAGCCCCAAAAACACAACTCTAAGGCCACAATAGTTGCTGCCACGAAACAGTCCGTAAACCCAGCTAAAAACCTCCCAAAAATCAACCACAAATCAGCCAAAGATCAGCTGCAAAAAACCCCCCGAAATCCAGCTCTTATACTACCCAAAACCAAGCCAAAGCAGCTGAAACAGTTCCTAGAAACGTAACTGCGTCGCACCTCGAAACAGTCCAAATTTTCAGCTGAAAACGAGCAGCTCCTTCATACACTGTCAACCGCTACAAAACTAGCCGGATTCGAGTCGGTTTAGCCGAGGTTTGTTGAGGTTTTCGACGATGCTTTGGTTTTATAGTTCGAGGACTTCATTTGGTCAATGGTTCAAGAATTTTTGCAACTATAAAGATACGAGTGTGTTGGAGGCCAATTCTAAAAGAAAAAGCAATAGTTGAGCATTGAGTTGGCCGTCAGATCGAGGTAAGTGTTTGGTCTAACCTTGACTTGAGGGAATAGGAATTCCCAACTTGAATGCTATGTGAAATTTCATGTGTGTGGTGTATAGGTGAGGTGACGAGTGTCTATGCACCACCAAATTATCTGCTTAGCATGATCCCTTTCCCCGTTTTCAATTTACTATATTTTGTCTTAACTGTTTCATGATTATATATGCTTCCACGTGTACTTGTTTGTTAGATATTGTCTCTCGTAAATGGAAGTATTAATTGTTCCTTGGCTTCATTGTGGCACATAAATGATTGAGCTAGTTGTCGGTGTTTTATAATACATTTCGGTTGGTTTCGCTGTGTAGTAATATTTGGTGAAGTTCTTAGTTGTACAACGTTTTTTTTACCTTTGTGGAGACACAAATATTGTGAAAGACTTTGATTTAATTTGTGAAACCTTTATTATAAATGATGAAATGTGATTGTCTGGTGGGAGCGAGTTGCACACTGCAACAAGGAGTAATAAGGGTGGAAAGGTGGGATCGGGTTGCACGCCGCAACAGGAGAAATAAGGGTGATATATATATATATATAGGGAGGAGAAATAAGGGTGGATAGGTAGATCGGGTTGCACGCCGCAACAAGGAGAAATAAGGGAGAATATTCATGTTTTTAGTGGTTATAAAATAAAGACTGAAATACTCACTGTTTTATTGTTGTCTTTCATATTTGTCTCTTACTGTTATTTTAAGTGAAATTTGGAAATTCTCGTAAGGATTGGTTATAGATGAGATCAGAAAAAGTTGGCTGAGTTATTTTATTAATTGTCGCAAGTTATTAAAGATTGAACTCGTCTATTCTTGTTCTCTCGCAAATATCGACAACACGCGTTGCGTCTACAACTGGACAAGAAATGGATCCCCAATGACAAATACGATTAGGGAAAGAGGCAGAGGCAGAGCTCAGTCTAGAGCTCGAACATCAGCACCTATTGTAGAGCCTCAAGTGGATTTAGAAGCGGAGGTTCTAACTCAGTCGGTACATGTTGGACCAGTTAAGGTTCTAGAAGGATTTATAGCTACTCCAGTATTGCAGGACACACTAGTCCGTTTATTGAGGTTGGACAAGTTTACCAAATTATTTCCAATATATTTCAGTGGTACATCTTTTGAGGACCTACGTGATTTTCTTGACCATTGCTATGAAGTATTGCAGAATATGGGAATAGTTGAAAGCAATGGGGATGATTTATATGAGTTGTGAAGTTTAACATTGTGGATTATTAGACGTTGTGACCTATGACTTCTTGCCAAGTGGGGAAGTCCACTGTGAAGGAATAGATTGCGGGGTCATGTGTTATATCGGGTTTGGTCTGGAATGTATAAAGCCTGAGATTTTGCAAGAGATAAAGTTGGGAATTGCGGTATGTCTGCCTCTTTAATAACCCTATACCTCAGTACCAAAGAAGTTATATAAATAACTTTAAATCTACATAAGGTCTACTCAGCGTGGAAGTCACGGTTGCGGATTTTGGGGTGCTTCAGAGGGAGTACAGTGGTTGACGAGCTTCTAGACTATATGGTTCGTGCCAAGATTTATCTGTATAGAGCTATACTTTTGTGATGATTGGGAATCAATAGGGATGAGAGTTACCTCAAAGAATAACAAAGAGTATATGAATAAATGGGGTAGCTTAGCAGTGTTGAGTCAACATAGTAAAATAATAAATTGGTCGTCGGTGTTTCTGGCAAGCCTACGAAGAGGACGACCATCCATTGCAAACCAACTACTTGGCTTAATTCTCATAAATGATTTTTAAAGAGTTTGTCTCTCGGACTCTCCATAATACGTGGCGCATATGGTTTCAACGATTGCGTCAGGTCACCATGACGGTATCAGAATATGCCATCAGGTTCGATAAGTTAGCTGTCATACTCCTACTTCAGTTCATATAGCCAGATAGCGAGTCCACATACTCATTAAAGGACTCAATTATGATCGTAAAATTTTGTATGACTCAGGGCAGGTTGATACTTCATTTCGGCTAGTGGTAGAAACTGCCTAGATGTTAGAGTGTGTCCGGGATGAGGAAAAAAGGAAGCTAAGGAGACTAAGAGGTATCGAGGTTCTAAAAGATTCAGTGGATTCTACTTTGCAACAAAAATCTATTATGGCATGGGCTCGGGCACCGGCCATCCCAGTCCATATATCTGATTGCTCGGGGGTGCTCCGATGAGTTCTTTTAATGCACCACCGCTACGAAATTCCTACAACGGTTATTCTAGTTATTTGTCATAAACTCGGTATGAGCAGCCGAATTATTTCATCAGAGCACTCAACCTGTGTGCCCCATTGCAGTTACAACTCCACTTACATGACCAGCTAGGGGAAGGGGTCGGAATGTCGAAGGTGGAGGTTAGACTCCTAGAGGTGGAGACCCAGCCGGTTGATATATTTTTTATGGTATGGCTGAGGTCGCTACACCAGATGGTGTCATTACTAGTACAATCTCTAGTTATTATAAAGTGATAATTTCCTTAACTTGATTCGGTTATGAGTATCTAAGAAAGTCCTCCTAATATGCTACACTCATGGGTGAGCTTCGTAACCCTGAAATCTACTTATGTGAATACTCATATTGAGAGATTCTATGAAAATAGTTATGTCTATCATTACGTGTTGTAATTTTGTTTATCATTACTCATATTGTCGGTGTTTTATAATACATATCGGTTGGTTTCGCTGTGTAGTAATATTTGGTGAAGTTCTTAGTTGTACAACTTTCTGTTTACATTTGTGGAGACATAAATATTGTGAAAGACTTTGATTTAATTTGTGAAACCTTTATTATAAATGATGAAATGTGATTGTCTGGTGGGAGGGGGTTGCACGCCGCAACAAGGAGTAATAAGGGTGGACAAGTGGGATTGGGCTGCACGCCGCAACAAGAGAAATAAGGGTGATATATATAGGGAGGAGCAATAAGGGTGGACAGGTGGGATCGGGTTGCATGCCACAACAAGGAGAAATAAAGGAGAATATTTATGTTTTTGCTGGTTATAAAATAAAGATTGGAATACTTAGTGTTTTATTGTTGTCATTCATATTCGGCTCTTACTGTTATTTTAAGTGAAATTTGGAAATTCTCGTAAGGATTGGTTATAGATGAGATCAGGAAAAGTTAGTTGAGTTATTTTATTAATTGTTGCAAGTTACTGTTTATTTAGTTTAGTATTCCCTTCTTTCTTTATTATACACTATTTACAGGTTATATTATAAATGCCCCGCCGTAGCCTCGTCACTATTTCGTCGAGGTTAGGCTCGGCACTTACCAGTACATGGTGTTTGTTGTACTGATATTGCACTCTGCACTTCTTGTGCAAATCCAGGTTCCGTCCAGAGCTGAGTATTCGAGTAGTAGCTGAGCATTTACACAGAGACACGAGGTAGATCTGCTGGCGTCTGCAGATTCCTGGAGTCTTCTCTTTATTAGTTATTTACTGTTTTATCTCATTCAAAACAGATATATATATTTTCTTTCATCCCAATTATTTGTAGTATTCTTTAATAGTTCGTGAATTGTGACTCCAGGCCCTGGTAGTTATACATTTCGTATTAATTCGTGGTTGGTTTTATTATTTCGAATGATATTCACGAAGTCGTTTATTGGAAAATATTAGATTTTCTTTTATTTTAAATTGCTCTATTGTGTTTAAGTAAATTTTTTTTAAAAATTAGTTAATTAAGTTCTAACATTGACTTGCCTAGCAAGTGTGGTGTTAGGCGCCATCACGATACCGAGGGTTGGGAATTTGTGGCGTGACATATTGCCAACATATGCCTTTAAATAGAGATATTGAGATAGATATTTTACACGCTTGAATTAAACTTAAAAAATTATATTTTCCTTTTAATATTATACAAAAAACTTAATCACACGCATATTTATCACCAACTATAATTAATCTTTACTAGGACGTGAGCTTGGAAGGGGTGAATTTGAGGTTACATATTTGTGTACTGACAAAGCAAATGGAGAAGTGTATGCTTGTAAATCAATATCCAAGAAGAAACTCAGGACTCGAGTGGATATCGAGGATGCAAGGAGAGAAGTTGAGATCATGAAGCATTTGCCTAAGCATCCTAATATTGTCACTTTAAAGGATACTTATGAGGATAATGATGCAGTCCATACTGTTATGGAGTTGTGTAAGGGTGGTGAACTACTTGATCAGATCGTTGCAAGGGGGCATTATACTGAGAGGGCAGCAGCTGCTGTGACTCGCACAATTGTAGAAGTGATTCAGGTGAAGATTTGATTTTCTTGTTTTAAAGATAAGCTTTGTTTTGTTTAGTGGTCTACTCTTGAAAGTGTTGTTTAGATTGAGATTTCTATTAGCAATGTAGAATGTGAGAATTGTCTCAACAGTTTAACGATTTGACATGCTTGCTTAATATGATTTTTGGGTGCTAGTGATATAGGAATATGTTTAATCATGTTGGGGAATGAGATAAATGGTGTCATGCTAAGTAGATCAACCTTATATGAAGGGAACTATCTCTTGGAAATTAGGATTTGTAAAATTTAAAAAGGAATGAGATAGCTTGAGCCTTTCCTCATTTTCTCATAAATTACCATTTCCGAGTCAGTTCATGGTGCGACATGCTAAGTTGTCCAACTGGGAAAATGACATTTTCGCAGAGCAATTGGTGTATGATTTCTTTGCACCAGTTGTCTCAAAGATCTTGTGTCTATTCAGTAAACAAAGATCAACTACCCGGCACCTGTAAAATGAAATAGATTAACTGCTTGACAAGATGCAAATTAACCATTTTTTTTATTTCTCCTCATCGTTGCTGGTTAGTTATTGAGGGTTTACAGTACCTTAGCTTTATGTTTTGATGATCTAACAAACTTACTGTCAAAGAACCAGATAAAGAACCATACACACACTTGTACACAACTCAATCAACGGGCTCAAGCTAATGTGAGCTTTATGACTTCAGAAGATAAAAAATCAACCCAGAGACCTGATCCCTTTGGGTTTCCATGACAACAGTACAAAGTCAACTCTCTACGGCTTGAAAGTGATTGCCTGCACTGTACATGCAAACAGTGCAGCATTTACTTCTCATTGGGAAGGACCTTGTACCAACCAAGTGATTACATCATTCAAGTGATGTCATCCAAGTTGTATTAACAAGAAACATTACAACAAAACATCACTTGAACACTTGTGAATTTACTCAAGCACTCCAAGATCTGATAATCAAGCATCCAATTCACAAGTGCACCAAGAACATAGTACAACATCACTACGGGCCAGTTTCTTCAACAAGTATCTTGTAATGTTCTTAGTTGAGTTGTAACTTTGTATTTGTTTTTCATTGTAATTCCTACTTAACTTATCTAGAAGCATTAATTAGGAACCTCTGAAAACCATAAACCTTAAGTGTTTGTGTCGTGACTAGAGTTAGTCATGAGTTGAAGTCTTTGTAATAGGTGTACTGCAAAGTAGCTTGTAATAGGTGTATTACAAGGTAGTTAGGGACTAAGAGTTTAATTCCTAGGTTGCATAGGTTGTAATCTAAAGATTTCTCATAGTGAGGTTGAAATCTTACCGGTGTAGGTCGTGGTTTTTTTATCCCATTGAGCGGGGATTTTCCACGTAAAATCCCTTCTGTCATTTATTTACTGTTGCATTATCTTGTTCTGTGAAAACTTTTATAGGACCAGGTCTCTATACATTTTGGTGGACTCATATACTCTATCAATTGGTATCAGATCGAGTTCTTTCTATTAGGCTAACACCTAGAAAGGATCCTCATGGCTACTCCACCAAACTTCAAAGAAGGTCAGTCCTCCTACATGCCACCTAGGTTCAATGGCCAATACTATGGGTGGTGGAAGACGAGGATGTATGACGTTATCATGGCAGAAGATTCAGAGTTGTGGGATATCATTTGTGATGGCCCTTATGTTCCTAAAGAAGGTCGGAGACCCTGATGTGACGGTGCCAAAGACCAGGAAAGAATACAACGATGCTGACATGAAAGGTGTGGAGAAAACTTTTTGTGCCAAGAAATATTTGGTGTGTGGTATAGGACCTGATGAATACAACAGGATCTAAGTGTGTCGATCCGCCAAGGAGATATGGGAAGCTTTACAAACAGCACATGAAGGAACCACTCAAGTAAAGAAGTCTAAGATTGACATGCTCACCACTGAGTATGAGCTCTTTAGAATGAAAGATGATGAATATATTCAAGATATGTAGAAGAAGAAGAAGAAGAAGAAGAAGAAGAAGAAAATGGTTCAGAAAATGGTTCGAAGGAATGGAGGCATACCAAAGAGAGGTAGTTCCAACAAACCAAAAAATTATGACCTCTGTCATAAGTGTGGAAAGTCAAGGAATTTCATCAAGGATTGCCCTCTCCTGAAGCAAGAACATTTCAAGCACAACTCTGATAAAGCATCCAAGAGAAACTTGGTTCCTGATAAACGTTTCAAAAGAAAGAACGCCACTGACAATGTTGTGCTTGCAGCATGGGGAGATTATTACTCCAGAGAATCTAAAGAAGAAAATGATGCAGGTGATAGTTCTATGATGGCAGTTTAAAGTGAAGCCAATGAATATGATTCAATATTTTCTTTGATGGCTTAATCAGACGATGATGAAGATGATGACAATGATGAGGTAAAATTTAGGTTTGTTCAGAGAAATCTGAAATCCTACTCTCCTAAAAAACTCATGTCATTAGCTGATATGTTAATTGATGCCTAGACTAGTCTTGTAAATGATAAGTATACCTTAACCTTAGGGTTAGGAGATGCTGAGCAAACTAGTGATGACTTTGTAGTTTGTGTAGTTGACCTGAAGGAAACTATAGATAATCTGAAAAATGAAAAGGAGGTTCTAACTGAGAAAATTGCTAGTGTAGAACATGAAAGAGACGATTTGATGGTAGTAGTAGTTGACTTAAAAGAAACCATCAAAAATTTCAGTAAAGAAAAGAATGACTTAGTGGAGAAAGTTGCTACCATATAGCAAGAAAGATATGACCTCTTAGTGGTGATTGTATACTTAAAGGAAATAGTAGAGGAACTCAAAGCTGAATATAGGCCAGGGAAGGAAAAACAGTTGCTAGTGAAGCACATATTAGGCTTGAGAACAAGTTAAATGCTGTAAAAGCTAGTTTATGTGCTGAACTTGAAAAAAATATACAGCTTCAAGCATATATGGAAAGAGTAAAAAGTGATCTGGAGAAGTCCCTTAAATGGACCTGGTCTTCAGATGTTATTACTGCCATGTACGTTAATAATAGTGGAAACAGGCAGGGAATAGGGTTTCAAAGGGAGATAACACCTTTTAATCCTCATAGCAAGTACGTCATTGTACCTGATAATTTATTGTGTATCCATTGTGGGAACAATGGACATTTCAAAGAAAACTGTCAAGCCAAGGTTAAGTCTCTTCAGAAAAACAAAGTGTTTGCTGAAAGAGGACCAGGTACCACTCATAAAAAGCGCATGTTACCTGCATGGACTAGAAAAGTACTTATTCATCCATTTCCTCATTACAAGGGACCCAAACTTGTTTGGGTTCCTAATCTAAACCTTGATTTCCTTGTGCAGGGAACAGTGAAAGGAAGCAGTCAATAATGGTTTATGGACAGTGGATGCTCAAAGCACATGACTGGAAATACCATGGACTTTGATGGGTTAGTCTTATATTTTGATGATCTAACAAACTTTATGTAAAGAACCAGATAAAGGACCCGATGCGCATCCAACACAACTAGTCAGCATGAACTCAAGAAATCTGGGCAGTGTACGCTTGGACTCACAAGAAATAGTGTAGGAACCTGATCCCTTTACATTCCCCCGACAGAAGTACAAGTCAACTCTACAGTTGGAAAGCAATGGCAGAAAGTGACTGCCTGCAACTGTGCATGCTACAGTGCAGAAACAGTACAACAGTCACTTCCTATTGGTTAGAGTGTACCAATTAAGTATGGACATCATTCTTGGTATGTCTTTGAGATATAATATCTTGTTGGAAGACAAACAAGATATTCACTTGAGCATTTACAAACATTCTCTCAAGCATTGAAGATCCGCTCTTGCATTAAAGGCTCAAGTGTGTCAAGAACAAGAAGACAACTCAACTAAGACGAACCAGTTTCACTACGTGTTCTTATGTGTCCTTAGTTGAGTTGTAATCTTGTGTTTTGCTTTCTATTGTATCCTATCTTTCTTTCTTAGAAGCTTTGTTTTAGGAAACCCAAAATCATAAACCATATGTGTTTGTGTTGTGACTAGTGTTAGTCATACGTTAAAGTGTTTGTAACTAGTGAGTAACAAAGTGTCTTGTAATAAGTGTATTACAAGTTAGTGTGTTGAAGTTTTTGTAAGAGAGTCATTACAAAGTGGCTTGTAATATCTGAGATTACAAGTTAGTGAAGTTGAAATCCTACCAGTGTAGGTCGTGGTTTTTATCTCCTTGAGTTGGGATTTTTCCACGTAAAAATCCTGTGTCTCTCTTATTTATTGTCTCTATAGATAACTCTTAGGGAACTGGTAAAGGACCAGGTCTCAGTTGGTGGACTCACACAAACTATCAATTGGTATCAGAGCGGGTTCTTTCTAAAAGTTTAACACCTAGAAAGGATCTAAAATGGCTACTCCACCCAATTGTGAAGAAGGACAATCAACATACCGACCTCCTAGATTCAATGGTCAGTACTACGGATGGTGGAAGACTCGTATGCATGAATTTATAATGGCTGAAGATTCCGAACGGTGGGATGTCATATGTCACGGTCCACATGTTCCCATGAAGAAGGTTGGAGAAGATGGTATATTGGAGCCCAAGACCAGAAAGGAATACAATGACATTGACAAGAAGGCTATGGAGAAGAACTTTCGAGCCAAGAAAATCTTGGTATGTGGTATAGGACCTGATGAGTACAATAGAATCTTAGCTTGCCAATCATAAAAATAGATATGGGAAACCTTGCAAACTGTACACGAAGGAACAACTCAGGTTAATCAGTCCAAGATCGACATGCTCACCACTGAGTACGAGCTTTTTCGAATGAAGGATGATGAGTATGTACAAGACATGCACACTAGGTTCACATCCATCATAAATGAGCTTCACTCACTAGGAGAAATAATCCTTAGAAACAAGCTGGTACGAAAGGTTCTCAGTGTCCTACCTGGTTCTTGGGAAATCAAGGTGAATGTTATTACTGAAGCCAAGGATCTACAAACTCTAACCATGGACGAGCTGATTGGAAATCTAAATACATATGAGATGAAGAAGAAGAAAGACAGTGAAAGAAGAGAACCAAAGAAGGAAAAGAACCTGGTTCTCAAGGCTGAAGACAACGACTCAAGTGAAGAAGATAGTGACATGGCCTATCTTATTAAAAGATTTCAAAAGATGGTTCGAAGAAATGGTGGTATACCAAGGAGAGGAAGTTCAAGTAAACCAAGGAACTATGATTTGTGCCACAAATGTGGAAAGTCAGGGCAGTTCATCAAAGACTTCCCACTTCTAAAGCAGGAGCCCTACAAACACAACTCTGACAAAACAACAAAGAGGAACCAGGTTCCTGACAAACGATTCAGCCGAAAAAGTGCAGCTGACAATGTTGTGAAGCAAGCTCTTGCTGCTTGGGGAGATTCCTCCAGTGAATCAGAAGAGGAACCAGATGCAGGAAACCGTTCCATGATGGCAGTAGAGAACGAAGGCAAGGAATATGATTCACTGTTTGCTCTAATGGCTCAGTCTGATGATGATGAAGAAGATGACGAGGATGAGATAAATTTTAGGGATGTTCAGATAAATCTGAAGTCCTACTCTGCTAAGAAATTAATGTCATTGGCAAATGTTCTTATTGATACTTACTACAACTAAGTTGATGATAAGGATGTCTTGACCATATAGCTAGGAGAAGATGAACAATCTAAAGATGATCTAGTTGTTTGTGTAGTAGACTTGAAAGAGACCATAAGTGATCTTGAGAAAGAAAAAGAATCTCTAACTGGTAAAATACTTAGTGTAGAAAATGAAAGAGATGACTTGATGGTAGTGGTTGTGGACTTAAAAGAGACCATAAGCAACCTTGAGAAAGAAAAGAGAATGCTAGTTGAAAAGACTAATAGTGAAGAAAATGAGAGAGATGACCTAACAGTAGTGGTGGTAGACCTGAAGGAAACGGTGGAGAACCTGAGCAATGAAAAGAACACTCTAGCTGAAAAAATTAATGTTGTTGAGCAAGAGAGAGATGACCTTTTGGTGGTAATCACAGACCTAGAAGAAACAATTGAGGGACTCAAATTAGAACATAGGACTATGAGTATAGAGAAAGAGTAGGAAGTAGTTAGTGAGACACACATTAAGCTTGAAAAAGAATTAAATGATTTGAAAACAAGTTTGTGCTGTGAACTTGAGAAAAACAGGCAACTTCAAGCTGAAATAGTTAAATTATAAGTTGATCTTGAGAAATCACTAAAATGGACCTGGTCCACAAATGTTGTTACTCCATGTACTTTAATAACAATGGAAACAGGCAGGGGATTGGGTTTCAAAAAGAGAAAATTTCTTACAACCCTCACAGCAAGTATGTCACTGTTCCAGACAGCTGGCTTTATACCCACTGTGGGAACAATGGGCACTTCAAAGAAAGCTGCCCCGCCAAGGTTCAATCTGTTCAGAAAAACGAAGTATTTGCTGACAAAGTGACTGTTAACAGGGGACCAGGTCCCACTAAGAAAAATTGATTATTACCTGCATGGACTAGAAGAGCTCTCACTCATCCTTTTCCTCATTAAAAGGGACCCAAACTTGTTTGAGTTCCTAAATCTAACCCTTAATTGATATGTGCAGGGACTAGTGAGAGGAATAGGACTACAATGGATCATGGACAGTGGATGCTCAAAGCACATGACTGGAAACCCCATGGATTTTCTCTCACTAAAAGCCCTACAAGGAGGAGATGTATCCGTTGGTAATGGAAAAAGGGGTACATTCTCGCTGTTGTAAGGGTTGGAAGGTCTCTTGTGCACTCAATTGAGAACATGTACTATGTAGATGGGTTGAAGTGCAGTCTCTTGAGTGTCTCTCAAATTTGCGATAAAAGGAACAAAGTTGAATTCTTGTCCAAAGTATGCACGGTTACTAGTCTGGTAACTGGTGAAGTGGTTTTAATAGCTAAAAGGCACAAGAATATCTATGTTTCTGACTTTGAATCGTTGGAAGCTGGTGATATAAGCTGCTTAAAGGTAGTTGATGATGATGCAGAACTGTGGTACAGAAGATTGGGACATGCAAGCTTTTCTCTCTTGAATAAGTTGATATCGTAGGAACTGATTCGTGGTCTGCCCAACTCAAAGTTCAAGGAGCACAAAGTATGCGATGCATGTGCCGGAGGAAAATATGTGAAATCGTCCTTTAAGACAGAGAAGGATGTTAGCACATCAAAACCTCTCGAACTTCTTCACATGGATCTGTGTGGTCCTTTGAGAATTCTAAGTAGAGGTGGAAAGAAGTATATCTTTGTGATTGTGGATGACTATTCAAGATTCACTTGGACACTGTTTCTTAGAACAAAAGATGAGACTTTTTTAGTATTTGTGGCCTTTGTCAAGAAAATCCAAGTGAAGATGGAATTGAAGGTAGCTTGCATCAGATTTGATCATGGAATAGAATTTGACAATGCGAAATTTGATGATTTTTGCAATGAAAATGGGATCACTCATAGTTTCTCAGCTCCAAGGACCCCTCAGCAAAATGGTGCGGTGGAAAGAAAGAACAGAACTCTAGAAGACATGGCACAGACAATGCTCATTGATAGTAGAATAGCTAAAAATTTCTAGGCTAAAGCAATCAACACTGCGTGCTATTTGGTGAACAAGTGCATGATCATGTCCTTCTTGAACAAAACCCCTTATGAGGTGCTCAATGGAAAAAGCCAAAAATAACACATCTGAGAACCTTTGGATGCAAATGTTATGTTCTAAACAACGGGAAGGACCATCTTGGAAAATTTGATGCAATAAGTGATGAAGGAATATTTCTGGGACACTCTTCTCAAATCAAGGCATACAAAGTCTACAACAAAAGGACACAATGTGCGGAAGAAAGTGTCCATGTGATATTCAATGAGACACCTTATTCAAACAAGAAAGGAAATAGTGATGATCAAAACAATGAACCACTCTTGGTTCCTAGAGAAATATCTGATGTCTCAAATAGCAAAGCTGATATGATGAGTCAGATGAAGGAAACAAGTGAAGATAATGCAACTTATTCGTCAACTTTGTTCCATAAGCATGGGGTCATGCATCGTGACCTCAAACCTGAAAACATTTTGTTTGAAAACGAGAAGGAGACAACACGATTGAAGGAGATTGTGGTCTCTCAGTTGTTTACCCCAAATTCTGAGTAACAATTTAAATTTATAATGAGGTCTTAAAGATATGCAATCTAGTCCAATACTGATTGTTTAACAAGAAGATAAGAATGTGAGTTAAGTAAGCAAGTTAAATCAAACCAGTATGAGCATGCCTCGACCTCGAGCTAAGTTGACCTCGATATAGACTCCGATGAATAATAGAATAAAAATAAAGAGAATATAATATAACTAAAGGACAATTCTGAGAGATGAGTGCAAAAGTAAAAGTGTATGTTCTTTGCCAATGATTGATGATACAAATGAGCAGCCTCCCTTTATATAATAGGAGAGGGTCCTAGATATGGTACATTTATATTTTCATAAAGGAATCTAATTGGTACAGCAGTCTAACGGATTTGTACGAATCCATTTCGGGATTTACGCCTTGATCTTTGTGTCGTTGCGCAATTCTCGCCCATTTTGGTATTAGCCCAAAACAACATTATTTGGAGGTAGGTTGTACTCGGACCCCGATGTTGTGTGCTTTGGTTCTCGAGGTCTTGCACTCTTCCTTAGCATGGAGCCCGATCCATCTTGATTCACCTGAACTTTGGCCTCGGTGTGACTTCTCGATCTTATGAAATCGGGCATACTCGATTTCGACCGTATACAGATAGTCCCCGCATTTCTTAGAATAAATTGACAAGAAATGATTTGAATCTCGAATTCCCGAAGTCCCTGATGGTGACATCATCCCCATGATGTAAGCGTTGAAGCGACCGAAATATCCCATCGATTCGCTTCCCCAAAACATTAAATGCACGTCGGTGCTGGTCGGCCACTAGCGCCACTGAACGGTCGTCGATTATCTATATATACTCGGTTATTTGCCTCATTAAGGACTTTCGCTTCCACTTGCAACTCCTCTTTCTCTCTACTTTCTCTTCTTCCTCCACCAACTCCTCCGCTTTATCAACGCTAAAAGCCGTCAAAACTTACTTATTTCCACCTTTTCTAACAAGAATCAATAGCCAAAACTTCCAAATTTGTCCCTCAAAAGGAGGGAACTTCCTCTTCTTCCTCCCGTCCGGTCGATGGCAAACTTCCAGCCCTTCACTAGATCGTCCCCGGTGGTTGTACCCTACAAAAAGACTTCACCGTCGAGAACCCACCCGATGTTCCTGATCGGTGTGAGCATGCTTCGAGATACATATGTTCGATAACGGAGGCTCACATCGATTCCATGAGAGAAGACTGTGGCTGGGGGAAGAGGTTGTGATACAGACCCCTACCCAAGAGGAAAACATTACTACCCACGTGGAGGGGTTTTTAAGTGTGTACACTTACCCCTTCACGTTCGGCCCCCTCGATCCAATCGTGATCGAGTTCTATAAAAGATACCAAGTTACCCTTGGCCAGATTCGCCCGTCTTTCTGGAGGATAGTGAAGATGCTTTGATTCTTTGTCAGCAAGCCTAGGGGCTCGAGTTTACCCTCACCCATCTCATCCGTTTATACCGGCCTCAACTCTTTCGAGGGTTAATTAAACTTCAACGCCGATCAACCAAATCTCTCTTTGCCAGCAACAATGAAGATAGAGACCGAGTTTGGATGAGAAGGTTCATCCGAGTGAGGAATACCAATGTCATCCCCGAGGGGCAAATGCCATTCCCCGAAAAATGGAACTTCGACCGTGAGTAGAGCTTCTTTCCTTAATAATTATTTTCGTAATTTTGCTTATACTTTGCATAATATTCTTCTCTCTACTTGCAGAGGTCCCTCGGATGCCTCATGCGATCCTCAATCTCGAGAACTGGGTTCGTAAGCTAGCTGCCACCTCGTCTTATGACAAACGCAAGTGGCGTGACTTGTCGAAGGGCATGTGGGAAGCCAAACACCACGGTAAGATCTCTGATACTCTTTCTTTTATCAGGGATGTTTCTTTTCTAACACTTAGCTTTCATCTATGAAGGCATCAGGGATTTCTCTGAATTGAGGCCGCCCCCTCCTGGGTAGAAGATCGAGTCTTCGGTTTCGAAATCGAAGAAAAGATAATAAGAGGAAAAGATCTTCGAAGGCCGAAGATCCTCAAAACAAAGCGGGACCTACTTGGAGGCGTAGGAAGAACGTCGTCATCAATATGGACATAGACTCAGTTCACCAGCTCATCGATGATGAAAACGACGAGGTTGAGGGTTCAAGTTTGGTGATCCAAACCAAAAAACCCACCAAGACCGCCAAACCATCGAAACCGAAGCCCTTAGTCGTGATGAAGGGAATTCGAAGGAAAATAAGGACGAAGACCCCGCGTCGCCTGACGTCGTGGTTGTTTCTCAACCTTCTGATAGCACTCTGAAAGGGGTAAGTTCTGAAGATCCTATGATCGAGCAGAGCACCTTGGGGGATCTCCCTGAGGCCATGACAACAGGTCACTCCCCGTCATTCCCGACCTATTCGAGGACGCCATTAGAGACGCTCGGGCCCTGAAGACGCCCGAGTTAGGCGGAGCCCCCAGTGAGGATGATCCTTTCCAAGGTTGCTTCATTGAGGTCGATGATGTCGATCTTGCTGATGCGTCCTCGACCTTCGAAGAGGCCCAACGTCTCTTCTCCAATGTAAGTTTTAGTTTATTAATGTTGCAATTTCCTTAACGTTGCAATTTCCTTCCTCGCTTGACTGATCATTCCTTTTTCTTTGTAGGTTTTTATCAAGTTCAAGGCCGAGCTGAACAAGTCGTTGGGTGAAGAGAAAGCCCTGAGGCTCTTTTGTGATCAAAAGGAGGAGGAACTTAAGGACCTTCGGTCGGAGTTGACCAAGGCTCGAGAATATGAGGACAAGGTGGAGAAGTAGGTAACTAATGTTTTAAAACAGTACGGACTTCCCCTCCCAACTTCGGAGGCTAATACTTCGATGTCTTAGCTGCAGCAAAGGTTGAGATGTTGGAGCAGCTTCAAGGTGAGGTTGGCCGGGTTAATACCGAGTGCAACCAATGGAAATAAACGATGGACATCCTGGTTGCGGTGAAGGAAGCTGCATTGACAAAACTATATGTTGCCGAGACTCAACTTCGGAACACCAAAGAGAGCAGTTCGGCCCATGCCAAACAATTGCTGAACTCGAGGCTAATCTTACCAAGGTCAAAGTCGAAGTTGCTGAAGCTAGGGCCGAGGCCAAGGAGATTCAGATTACAGCTGATAAAATGGTCGCCATATACTTGAGGAACATCAAAGATGCTCAAAAAGATCTGAGAGAAGATGTTGCTTAGGAAAAGCAAAGCAATAATTATGCCAAGTGGAGATCTCGAAGGGAGACTCTCGAGGAGATCCATGCTAGGGGCTCGATCTTTATGAGGGGATAACCCAAGCTAAGGCGGATGAAGCCAATGCCAAGTTTGTTCTCTCCTCCTCCGGTGATGATGATATCGAAGGTGGACAAGGCGGATCCGGTGATGAACAGGGGTCAAAGAAAAGACTACTCCCGATGAAGAGGCTGCCTCGAGGGAGAGGCAATTCCGGGAGGAGAAGCTTCCCATGGGGGGATGCCCCCTCGGTGTAGCTAGGAATTTTTCTTCATTTGCATTTCTTTTTCCGCTGAACTCTTTGTACGTACTACCTTTTAAATGTATATATAAAAGAATAAGTTCTCTTGAATGCTTTCTCAATCTTCCTTGCTTTACATTTTTTGTAGTAATTTCATCATTCGAATTGTGTATTCGAGATTCCTTCTTGAATGATTTCCTTGTCGCGGTCGGGTTCAAATAAGGCTCGAACCTTCGAGGTATATACCTTTAGCATTGAATAGTAACAAGTCTTGAACCATAGTCAATAATGTTTGTTTGGGCTCAGGGCAATCGAACCCTTAGGTTCGGAAAGGGTAAAATCTCGAGCCCTTAGTGTGTCGGCCCTTAGGCTCTTTTATATCGGCCCTTAGGCTCTTAAAAAGTGGCTATAATATTTCCCCTTTTGGCAAAAGACTTGAAAAAATATTCCATGCCTTAGCATATATTTTTTATACCCATTGGGTTTTTTGAGGGTTCAACGATCGGAACCCAGGTTTTCTTAGCTCGTTTGCGTTGAGGTGATTTAACATCTCGAAGGCTGATGTTATCGAAGCCTTAAAAAATTTGGGGGGCCAATTTTATCGAAGCCCATGCTTTGCCAAGGGTAGCCTTATTTAACCAATTTTTCAAAGTGTTCGAAGGCCTTAGATTATGGCGGAAGTCGGACGTCTCCGAGCCGCGTTATTTTGGCTGTGGCCTTTTCATGTGACCGTAGTCTTTAATATGGCCGTAGCATTCAGGTATGTCTTTTGGACTAGTTTCCTGATGATATTTCGAACTTGTCCGAAATGTTAGTCCCCGAGTGTGATGGCCCTGGCCTTTACATCGAGGGATGCCTCTTTGAGGTCTTACGAGTTTAAGTTTGCATAATTCGAACGTGTTTGACTATTGATGGTAGTCCTCGAGCAGTCAAGATATACTTGAGTTTTGGATTTTGAGCCTTTTCTCATATAGAATCATAAGTATGGAGTAACAAATTTCTTTATGACACGAGGTGTTTAATAGATTAGGTGATTCTTTCAATAACTCGTACATGTGTATATGTTTTGACTTCGAGGTTCGGTAATCCTATATGGACACGGTTCCTTTGACCATTTGGCCCATTAAAAAGTTTTCCTATCGAGACCTTCATAGATGTGAAGTATTTTCCTCGAAAATGCCGGTCCCCGGGGGTGATGCCCCCCAGTATTCGAGGTTGATTGAAAAAAAGCCTTAGATACTTGTTGAATTCCCTTAGGTAGCATATAATTATTGCCTCGTTAAAAACCTTGCCGAAAAAACCCATTTGGGATAAAACCCGATCTAAGGAAAAAGGAGTGCAACGCATGCTTTAAAACCTAAGGTCTTCGAATTGAAGGGTGTCTCGACGTCTTCGATCGAACACCTGCAACGAGTTAGTCTTAAATATAAATGGAAAAATGAGAAGGCCATACCTTAGCAATAATATCGTTTGAGTAGTGATACATTCCAATTGTTTGGTAGTTGTTCGCCTTCCATTATGCTAAGATTGTAAGATCCCTTCCCAACGACTCCGATGATTCGGTACGGTCCTTCCCAATTTGGGCCTAGCTTCCCTTCATTTGGGTCTCAAGTATTGAGGGTGACTTCCTTAGAACTAAGTCTCCGACTCTGAAGGGGCGAAGGTTTTTCCTTCTGTTATAATACCTATCGATCCTTTGAATTTTTGCGGCCATTAGAATAAGTGCAGCTTCTCGTTTTTCATCTAGTAGTTCGAGACAAGTGTTCATAGCCTCGTGGTTTGATTCCTCGGTTATGTGCTGAAACCTGGCGCTAGGTTCCCCGATCTCGACCGAAATCAACGCTTCATACCCATACACCAAAGAGAACAGAGTTTCCCCCGTGCTTGATTTCGACGTCGTTCGATATACCCATAGTACCTTGGGCAACACTTCTCTCTATTTCCCATTAGCATCATTCAACCTCTTCTTCAAGTTTTGGATAATAGTATTGTTTGTGGACTCGGCCTGGACATTTTCGCTTGGGTGATATAGCATCGATGAAATCCTTATTATTTTTTGCTCTTCGAGGAACTTTTTCACTTTTTTGCCGATAAATTTCTTCCCATTGTCGCATACTATTTCAGCGGGTATCCGGAACCGACACACGTTGTGGTCACTTTTAGATGCGCTTATTAGTGAAAGTGCTAACTTTTCTAAATGTGGATACCTGGTTTCAGCATCTCCTAAGGTTCTACTTACAAAATAAATAGGAAATTGTGTACCTTGCTCTTCTCGAACCAGCACGCCACTTACCGCTACCTCGAACACAGCCAAGTATAAGTAAAGTTTTTCGTCTGCCTTCAGAGTGTGAAGTACGGGTGGGCTTAATAGGTACCGCTTTAACTCCTCCAACGCTTGCTGACATTCCAGAGTCCATGCGAAATCATTCTTGTTTTTGAGTAGGTAAAAGAACTAGTGACTTCGATGCGACGACCTCGAGATAAATCGGCCTAAAGCGGTTATCCGTCCGGTTAGCTGTTGTACGGCTTTTACACTGTCCACGGTGGTAATTTCTTCGATGGCTTTAATTTTGTCGGGATTGATCTCGATTCCCCTATTCAACACCATAAAACCCAAGAAATTTCCCGATCCAACTCCAAAGGCGCATTTCTCGGGGTTGAGCTTCATGTTGTATTTTCTCAAAATCTCGAACGTTGTCTGCAAATGAGTAAAATGGTCCTCTGCGCGTAGTGACTTTCCTATCTGTTGTACGAACATCTTATTAACTTGGCATTGGTGTGTAGCTCCTGCGTTTTGTTTGCCCGAAGGGCATTACATTGTAACAATATGTTCCATACTTTGTGATGAATGAAGTTTTTTCCTGGTATTCCGGGTTCATTTGAATTTGATTATACCCGGAGTACGCATCGAGAAAAGTAAGTATCTCGTGGCCGGTCGTGGCTTCGATCATAAGATCGATGTTAGGAAATGGAAAAGAGTATTTAGGACATGCCTTGTTCAAATCTTTGTAATCTACACACATTCTAAGTTTGTTTCCCTTTTTAGGGACTACTACCATATTGGCCAACCACTCGGGGTATTTTACTTCCCTAATGGACCCTTATCGGTGGAATCCTTTTCATATCTAAGTGGGACCAAGCAAAACAATCTATGTTATCGATAAGGAATTGAATGAGTTTTTTCCTGAGTTCGGGGGTTAATCATGTTCCCAAGTATACCTTCCGTTCCGGTAGATGCTCAATCAATATCACCTGCTCTAGTTTCTCGATCGTGGACTTCGTCGCATCTAATTCCTCGGGGGCGACAAAAGCTCGAGGGGTAAGGAAGTCCTCTTCTTAGTCCTTGGCTACATGTTCCTCGGATTCAATCGAGGATGTGGACTGTGATTGCTATTTAGCCACCTGCTTGTCCTTGATGTTCGGCTTCTCCGAGGTAGGGGTGTCGATGTTGGTGCCAAATCATGAACTGCAAACATCTCCTTTGCTGCGTGTTGCTCTTCGTAAACTGTCTTCGCACCATATTTTTTTGGAAACTTCATCATTTGGTGAAGGGTCGATGGCACTGCCCTCATGTTATGGATCAACGACCTTCCAAGCAATGCATTGTACCTTATGTCACCTTCGATGACGTGAAATCTTGCGTCCTGTATAGTCCCGGCTATGTTCACTAGTAGGATTATCTTCCCCTTCGTTGTTTCGTTTTCCATGTTGAAACCATTCAGGACTCGAGATGCAGGTATGATTTGATCTAGCAGCACGAGCTTCTCTACGACCTTCGACCTGATGATATTCGCCGAGCTACCTGGATCCACAAGAACATGCTTAACTTGAATTTTATTTAACAGGATAGAAATTATCAGTGTGTCATTGTGCAGCTGAGAGAGGCCCTCTGTATCTTTTTCATTGAATGTAAGGGTGCCTTCGGGCACGTAGTCTCAAGTCTGTTTCTCCCTTGTAATTGACACTTTGGTGCATTTGAAAATAGGTCCCTATGGGACGTCAACTTCGCCAATGATCATATGGATAACATGTTGAGGCTCCTCTTGTTCATTCTTCCTATTGGCGTCTCTTTCCCTTAAGTGGGTTTTGGCTCTATCGCTGAGAAACTCCCCAAGGTGCCCCTCGTTGAATAATTGAGCTACTTCTTCTCTTAACTATCAGTAGTCCTCGGTCATGTGCCCATGTGTACTGTGATATTTACACATTAAGTAAGAATTCCTTTGAAAGTTTTCATTTTGTATAGGTCTGGGACACCTGGTGTCCTTAATCTTTCCAATGGCATAAACGATACCCGAGGCATCGACGCTGAAGTTGTACTCCGATAATCGAGGTGCCTCTACCGGTCCTGCATGCCTATCAAACCTGGTCTTACTCATGAGTCCCCGAGGATTCTGTCCTCGATCCACTCTTCGATCATTCTAAGGTACATTGCGCTTCGAACTATTTCTTCGCTCTTCGGTGTATGGCTGAAATTGTTCCTTGTTCGACCTTGGTTCCCTATCGATATCCCTCGAATCTTTTACTGACAATCCGCTCAGATAAACTGAACCTGAGGGGGCTCCCAACTGGTCATCCTCGACCCTAATCTTCGACTGATATCGATTGTGCACATCTGCCCAAGTCACAGCGGGGTACTCATTCAAGTTTTGCTTCAACTGTCATGACGCTATCGAGCTCCGCTCGTTTAACCCCTAGGTGAAAGCTTAAACGGCCCAATCATCGGGTACCAGTGGTAACTCCATTCGCTCCATCTGAAACCGGGACACGAACTACCTCAACATTTTGTTGTCCCTTTGTTTAATTTTGAAGACGTCTGATATCCTTGTTGCGACTTTTATAGCACCAGTGTGTGCCTTCACAAATGAATCCTCCAACATGGAGAATGAATTGATAGATTTCGGGACAAGTTGTGGTACCAAATCATTTCCCCCTTGGATAAGGTTTCCCCAAATATTTTTAGCAGGACGGGCTCAATCTCATCGTCCTCCGAATCGTTTCCCTTTATACTGCATGTTTACGTAGTGATATGCTCGTTGGGATCGGTGGTCCCGTTGTATTTAGGTATGTCTGACATGCGGAACTTATTTGTAATAGGCTTCAGTTTCGTGCTCGGGGGAAAGGCTTTTGCACAAACTTTTTGGAATCCCAAACCCTTTAAAATCGGAGGCGCCTCTGGTATTTGGTCAACTCGTGAGTTGTATGTCTCCACCCTTTTATCATTATCCTCGATCCTTTTTTCTCCTGACTCGATCCTTTTCGTGAGTTCTTCAAGAATTTTCATGATTGTGGGGTCAGCTCGAGATCCATTATCATTCGACCTTTCCGGCGTTGGCTCAGTACGGTGAGTAGTTTTCGGTCCAACCACACTCGGAGTCTTTTGTTGACTTTGTAGCTGAGCGATAGCAATCTGCTGTGCTTGTAACATTTCGAAGATTACTTGGAGGCTAACTCCCCCATCTCCTTGACCCTGTGTTCCTTGGCCACTAGGCCGGACCTCTCCGCATATACCTCTTCTGGTGCCTGCAATAGGTCTGTGTTAACCAACATCGACTGGCTCTGGAACTACCCCGGGGTTAAGCGGTGGTACACCGGCCCCAGAAGCAACTGTATTATCATTTTCCCATGGAAAACAAGACCGTCATTGCCATGTTTTGGTGTGTTCGACGAGTTTGACATGTTTTAGCCTGAAAACAAAGAAACTTTGACAAGAACAAGTGTAGAATAACGTGTGTTATCAAAAATCAGCCCTGAAATAATCACTATTATCTTTAGCCTACGGTGGGCACCAAACTATTTACCCTAAATTCTGAGTAACAATTTAAATTTATAATGAGGTCTTAAAGATATGCGATCTAGTCCAATACTGGTTGTTTAACAAGAAGATAAGTATGTGATTTAAGTAAGCAAGCTAAATCAAACGAGTGTATGATCAAGCCTCGACCTCGAGCCAAGGTGACCTCGAGATAGACTCCGATTAATAATAGAATAAAATAAAGAGAATATAATAAAACTAAAGGACAATTCTGAGAGATGGGCGCAAAAGTAAAGGTGTATATTCTTTGTCAATGATTTATGATATTTACAAATGAGCAGCCTCCCCTTTATATAATAGGGGAGGGTCCTAGATATGGTACATTTCTATTTTCATAAAGGAATCTAATTGGTACAGTTGTCTAACGGATTTGTATGATTCATATGAATCCGTTCTGGGATTTACGGCTTGATCCTTGTGCCATTGCGCAATTCCCGCACATTTTGGTATTAGCCCAAAACGGCATTATTTGGATGTAGCTTGTACTCGGAGCCCGATGTTGTGTGCATTGGTTCTCGAGGTCTTGCACTTCTTCATTATCATGGAGCCCGATCCATCTTGATTCACCTGAACTTGGCCTCGGGGTGATTTCTCGAGCTTATGAAATCGGGCCCACTCGATTTCGACAGTATACAATTCTTTAAGCCTGGTAAATTTCCTAAATTTTATATCTTGCTGCATTTGAATAATTGAACATTTTGCTCACTGCTAGCTGTCGTATTGATTTTATAGGTGAGAGATTTAATGAAATTGTGGGAAGTCCATATTACATGGCACCGGAGGTGCTGAAGAGAGACTATGGTCCAGAAGTAGATGTATGGAGTAATTCCCTACATATTGTTGTGCGGTGTTCCGCCTTTATGGGCAGGTTAGGGTCCTTACTCTTGAAGGGTAAATTATTGGTGATTCCACATTACGAAATAGTTTGCGTGTTGTTGTTCTACTGCTGGACAGATCTGATAAATTCTCCAACCAGAGGGCAGCATGCATCCTATTCTACCTTGACAATTCTATGGGAAATTTCTGAAACAGAATGCCCAAATCTCGTTACATCTTAGAAAGAAGAGAGCATATTTACTGTCAATTCTAGAATATAATGGTAATCTTCTTCACCAGACTATTTGATGATGCAAGCTCTTTGTTCCATATTCTCTTGTTGCTAGTATTAATTATCGAGGGAAACTAATTCTTCCGCATCTGTCTTGTCTCTTATGAGCAGAAGAACTCTTAAATGAGATTCTTAGAGTAAAAAAGGGACAAAACTTTTAGTGATGATGATTATATGGAGTATTATTTTTGTGTATTCCAGTTCTTTTTCTTTTTGAATTTTTGGGCCAGGACACATGATATTTACTCTTTAAAAATGACTTGGTGAATGTATCTTGACTTGCTACATCAACACTGATCCTTTCCCTATAAATTGGTACTTTGAACTTCCAAAATAGCTTGCTCTTATCTTATAGTATACATAAATAAACATTGTTGGTCGATAAATTTCTCACAGAAGTTTGTTTTGCTATATTAATTGTGTGATCCGAATAGCTGTTTCCAAGCAAACTGTGATTGACTAATAGACAATGCAAAATATGTTGTGAAGAAGATGCTTAACCCTGACCCTAGAAAGAGACTCCAAATGTTTCTTTGGGTGAAACAGTGAAAGCAAGGCTCAAGCAATTTTCTATGATGAACAAGCTAAAGAAAAGAGCTTTAACGGTGCGATTCCAACTTTTTGTAAAATTAGCAAGAGATCGATGTTTCTTCTTTTCTTTCTTTCTTTCTTTCTTTCTTTCTTTCTTTCTTTCTTTACTGTGAATGTTATTGAATATTCTTCAATAAATTGCCTTTCTACATTACAGGTGATTGCTGAGCATTTGACAGTGGACGAAGTGGCTGGAATAAAGGAAGGATTCCAATTGATGGATATAGGTAACAAAGGGAAGATTGATGTTAACGAGTTGAGAGTTGGGTTGCACAAACTTGGCCATCAAATTCCTGAAAGTGATGTACATATTCTTATGGATGTTGTTAGTGTTAAATTTCTGCGTGTTCTCTCTTTTATTACCTAGTTGAATTCTTGAACCACCTGAAAACACTAAAAATAGACAAAATAAATCAATATTCTAACCCTGTTGTTAGACTTCCTGCATCCAACAATGAACCCAACTCGTCCTTTGTAAATCTCTTCTGCATATACTAAGTATGAATTTTTTAAGGACTTGATTATAGCAGAAAGAATTTCAGCTATCCATGTATAAAAATAAATCTTCATCAAATCTTGTTTACTACATTATACATTAATCAAACTACCTATATTTTTAAGAACCAAGAAGCAGAGTATATAGAGTGAATTAAAAACAGACTACTGTCAGTTACTTCCTATTTTCTCTTGGTCTTTTGCTTCTGTGCAACAACTTGTCTATAAATGATCGTCCAAAGATGGCCAACTCAGATCTGCTGCAATAACATCATAATCAGAACCCAATAATTCCTCCATTGTGAAGCACTCGTCGTCATTTATTACTAAGGCTAATGTTGATGGCTCTGCATAATAATCTGATGATGTTAACATACCAGTAAAAGTGATAGGTGCCCTCTCTTCAATCCTTGAGCCATTGATTCATCAGGCAACTTGGGTTCTGCAGTATTTGATTTTTCTGCTACTAAACTACTGAGGTACTCGTGCATTTTCCTATCCACATGATCAATATCTTCCATTATCTCAGCCAATGTTGATGGAACAGTAGCCCTATCATCACATTCAATAGTATGGTCTTGTTGCAACTGAAAGTCATTATTATTATTAGATGAATATGTGAATTGATATGAAGTTGTCCCTTCCTCTGAATAACTTCCAACATAGTCAACATTACTTTGAGCTGAAGGCGACGCTTGGACATTCACCAATTGTTCAATAATGTTTTGGTCTTGTTGCAACTGATCAAACACATTATTATGTTCAGATGATGAGAACTGATTGGAAGAACATAAATCATGAAAATCTGTCCCCTGATCCTCTGAAGAAGAACTTGTAACATAGCCAAGATCATGTTCTTGAGTTGTCGAAAGAATGGTATTCATAACAGCACCAACGTTGTTTCCACTGGCCGCAATTTTCACATGATCTCCTAATTCCATATGATCATTAGCATGAGCAAATTTACGCTTAATGCAGCACAAAACATAGTCCACATGCTGAATTATATTTCCTTCTCTTAACACCTTTAGTATGTTGTCATTAAGACTATATTCTTTCATATTCCAAACAATATTATTAATTCCTTGATCGCCACCTAATTTCTCAGTGCAGCTAACTTCTTCTTGATACCGAAAACTTTTCTTGAACCCAACCAACTTTGACCCTTTAAACATTGGTTTGCGTTTGTCAAGTCCTTTCGAACAGCCTCCTCCTCCGATCAGCCCTCGACTAAACCTTGAACCACCCGCTTTTGTTCTCTTCAACTTAGTAAAGAAATAGTTTACCTTTGTATCCTGATCTCCAAGAAAATTATTTTGGAATATGTCCCGTGGCTTCTAATTCCCGTAACGATCCTCAACTAAAATATGATCACATAAGAAAGTCTTGCAAGAAACGAATTTGAGTAGATAGCAAATAAGCTCTTCATTAGTGGGTCGAAACCTGTATCCTAGTACTGGAACTGGATATGGAGCAATATTATGGCTTGTTTTACTGATGATAGTCATGTTTTATTGTTTTCAATGGAACAAATTTGCCTAAAAACAGAAAGGAAATACTTTCACTCAACCCTAAGAACCAGGGCCGGCTTTTAGGTAAAGCCTCTAAAGCCCAAGCTTTAGGCCCCCAATTTTAGGGGGCCCTTCTTTTTACCCAATATTTTTTTTTAATTAAGTATATTTATTCTTATCACATATTTTGGTAAAAAATAAAAAAAATATTTTTGTTTCATAAAAATGGGCTCCTAACGTATAAATGCAAAATTTATGGAAGGAATCAAGTGATTATTCAATTTTCTTTAGTCTTTTTCTCATTAAATATTATGTAAACCTTTTTCACTTTCTTTCTTGGATTGCACAATATTTAATTACCTTTTCTAATCTTTCTTAGTTCTCACCAAACGTTACTACTATTATATTTTTTCTTTGTGCCTCCAAGAGATCATATTGTTCTGTATTTTTCGCCAATCAAGCTAAAGCCTACCAGAAGTATATTGAAAGCAAGAAATATTTATTTTCACATCAGATTAATGAATCAGATTCTTCTATTCCAACTTTTTATTACTAGTTTTCATCTACGTTTGTTTTTCTTGATATTTTCAATGCGTATGCATATATTATCCTTTTATTATTTATTCAAATTTAAATATGCCAAATATAAAGTATGAATTTCGTTATTCAAAACTTAAAAAAAATTGAATCTTTGAGACAATCCCAAAAAGAAGAAATGATAGTACTCTAATTGATATACTCAATCCAATAAAAAACTTGATTCTTTTTCAAATGCTTATATTGCATATAGAATAATGGTAACAGTTCTTGTAACAGTTGTGTCGGGTCGTCCTCGATCACAAACTAAAAATTTAGTTTTAAGTTAAAATTGATAAAATCTTACTTAAGATCAACCATGGCGCAAGAGATTAATTGGATTAACTATATTATCAACTGAAAAATAACTATTAGAAGAAATTGATTATAAAATAAATATTTATAATTTTGCATCTCAAAAAGCTAGAAAATTATATTTCAAACAAATAATATATATGAAAAAAATTTATTATAAAAAAAATAATTAAAGGCCTCTTATAGAAGTTTGGCTTTAAGCCCCAATAGTATTGAGCCGCCCCTGCTAAGAACACTCTTCAAGAATATATGGTAAGGTGAAGTGAAGAACGTAACAACAAATTAAAAGAGCTGCTGAGGGTTTAATGTAGAAATTTGATGCTACTTATATACATAGGGTTGGGCTATAGGCGGGAAGCACCTCAAAGCCGACATTTGGAAGAATTAGAAAATTTTTAATTCCAAATTTCTAGGCATTTGTAATAAACACCTATAATGTTACTTATTTGTAAATGTAATGTTCCTTATATTTCAAAATTATATACTAAAATCACCTATATAATGAAAACACGAATACTGAAAAAGCTTTTACGTTTATAAGTTTTATAGAATTTAATATACTAGCTTTAGGGGTGGTTTGGTAGTAGGTATTAGAAAAGTTAATGCAAGCATTAGCTTTATGCATTACTGATACTTTGTTTGGTACATTTTTTCAACATGTGTATAACTAATAGTTGCATTAGTTATCCATCATACTTGGCATTATCCTATGCAAAAGTAATGCATAGAACACCATGGCATTAGTAATACCAAGGCTATTGACAAAATTTTCCTTAAAGTCCCTAAAAGCTAGAGAATATGGAAGACTTTTTTGTAAACATCTATTTTTCTTAAAAAGCATGCAATGCATTATAATTTTAATGCACCACACCAAACAATAGATAAGAAATAATATCTGCATAACTAATGCTTGCATTACTAACCCATGCATTACTAATACACTTTATTCTGCATTATTCTTATACACCCTACCAAACGAACCCTTAGTGTACGAGCTTTGCACGTGTGGTTAGCATCAATCAGTAAAATATGTGTATACGAAGAACATGTTGTAACGAACCGGCCGGTCTTTTTGAGAATTTAAGCTTCGTTCGGTGGCATAAGGTCTTGAACAGCTTCACGATGCATATACCGACCTGCGTGCATGGTAGAATTCAGTTACCGGATGATCCGGAGTCGAATTGGAAGAAGGATTTTAGTTTTGGAAGCTTAAGAAGTGGAATTTGACCGGAATTTTGACTTTTGAGTAAACGGCTCTGGAATGAGTTTTGGGTAATGTCAACAGCTTCGTATGGTGAATCTGGACTTAGTCGCGCGTCCATAATTGGATTTGGAGGTCCGTAGAGTAATTTGAGGCAATTTGACGAAAGTTTGAAAATTTGAAGTTTGGGGAATGGAGAAGTTTGACCACAGTTGAATTTTTGGGATATCGGGGTCAAAATGTGATTCCGAGAATTGGAGCAGCTCCGGGATGTCAATTGGGACTTGTCTGCAAAATTTGGCGTCATTCCGGGTTGAATTGATAGGTTTTGACACGAGTTTAGAAGTTTGACGATTTGAAAGTTCTATAGGTCTGTGTTAGGTTATATGACTTGTTTGTGTGTTTAGACGGGGTCCCGGGGGCCTCGGATGTGTTTCGGATGGACTACGGGCCAATTCCTTCTATTATTGGATTGCTGGTTTCTGGTGTCTATTGTCCTCTTTTGCGATCGTGTAGTGTTCTGTTGACCCGCCCAATTTTTCTTCATCGTGTTCGTTGTTGATACCCAATTTTTCCCTATATTATTTTCAAAGTACATGTGTATCTTCAAAATAGTACATGACCATCAATTGATATTTTTTCATAATTTCTGCATCTTTCTAAGGATTTTTTATTAATTTATCCCAGTATTTTTATTATATAAATAATTACTAATTGCATCACAAATGGTTTTATAATAATTTTATGGATTAATTTTATCATCTATATTTATACTTGTCACGACCCAAAATCCCACCTTCAGGTCGTGACTGCGTCTAACGTTGAACCCGCTAGACCAGCCAACGTGTGACACAATACTAACACAATGATGCGGAATTTAAAAGAATTAACTAGAAACAATTTATAATATTTAATAACAAAAGTAGATAGATTTCAACTAAGTGTAAATAGCATAATACAACACGTCGCATAAATCCCAAAACCTGGAGTCACAAACTCACGAACTGTCTATAAGAATGCTAAATACAAGGTCTGAAGAAAATAATACATGAACTGTCTCAGAAACTAGGAGATAATCAAGACATGATAGGAAAAATAGGGATAGAGGAGACGCCAAGGCCCACGAACGTCTGCGGGTCTACCTTGCAATCTCCGAGGTGGACCGAAGGATACACCCTCTAGTGGTGTCCACTGGGTCCGGCTGCGGGATCTGCACAACATAAAGAAGTGCAGGTGTAGCATCAGTACAACCGACCCCATGTACTGAGTAAGTGCCGAGCCTAACCTCGGACGAAGTAGTGACGAGGCTAGACTTGACAACGATAACCTACCTGTTCAGTTCTACAAGATATGTCACATACAAACGCATGAATAGACAAATAAGCAAGGGATACGGGAGCAGTTAATGGGGGTAACAAGTGAGAGATGAGAACAATTAATTAACACATAGGAGAAAGCAAGAGAGCAAGTTAACAAGAATGCTAACATAACAAGTATAAATGTGAGCAATGTAAATAATGGCACGGCATCACCCTTCGTGTTTTTACTCTCTTCCTCACAATGCGATGTATGATGTGAAATAGTATAAATCATGGCACGACATCACCCTTCGTGCTTTTACTCTCTTCCTCACAATGCAATGTACAATGTAAGGCAATATAAATCATGGCACGACATTAACCTTCGTGCTTATAAGCAATGTAAATCATGGCACGACATTAACCTTCATGCTTATAATCAATGTAAATCATGGCACGACATTAACCTTCGTGCTTATAATCAATGTAAATCATGGCACGACATTAACCTTCGAGCTTATAATCAATGTAAATCATGGCACAGCATCACCCTTCGTGCTTTTACTCTCTTCCTCATTATGCGATGTATGATGTAATCAATGTAAATCATGGCACGACATCACCCTTCGCGCTTTACGCTCTTCCTCGCAAAAACAACAACAAATATCAATTGGCAAGGAATGCAGCATAGTGAAAGTACAAATCATATCACCCAGCGAGGGGAAAATATCAGTCAATATCATAATAATTGCCCGGCAAGGGTCTCAGCTATAACCAATCTTTTCAATTATATTTCTTAACAAATTGGGTCCTCAATCGAACCATCATATCACAAGTTTATCAACAAGGATTTTCAAAACAAACAATCAACTCCCAAGTAGAAACAATTTCATAATACGATGAATGTGGAAGTAATAACAAGAATTTCATCAAAATAGACTCACGGGCATGCATGACACGCAATGCATAGGTACTCGTCCCCTCACCTATGCATTGAACATGATAAACACATAGCACATAGCACACAATACCTATTCCCTCACCAAAGTTAGGCAAGACACTTACCTCGGGTCCAAAATTAGCAATTCAAGCCTCTAACATCGCCTTTCCTTTTTAATTCAACTCCAAAACGACAATATCTAGACATAATTAACGTATTAACATCAATAATGAATCACTAATACAATCCCATAGCCTAATTATACCATTCCTAGCATTCTACCAAAAATACCAAAATTCGACCCCGGGCCTGCTTGGTCCAAACACGAGGCTTGGACCAAAACCCGATTACCCATACCCCTACGAGTTCAAATATATGATTTGTTTTGAAATGCGATCCCAACTTGAGGTTGAATTACCCAAAATCCCATAAACCCTATCTCTACCCAAAACCCCTAATTTCTACTTTGATTTTAGGATTTTAGGCCTAGATTCTAGTGATTGATTGATGAAAATAGGAGAAAATGATGTTAAGGACACTTACCTATGGAACTATGGAGGAAAAGTTCTTCAAAAATCGCCTAGGTGGGTTGGGGAAGAAGAAGAGTTGTGAAAAAATGGGAGAAATCCCGAAATGATTCTGTTTTGGGACTTTAAAAACGACTGGGCAAAATCACCCTTCGCGTTCGCGAGCCCCAGGCCGCGTTCGCGAAGGTTTAGAAGTTCTGGCCTATGCGTTCGCGGTTGAGGGGCCGCGTTCGCATAGGGTAAATGACCCCCAGCCCTCCCATGGACTCTAACTTTGTGCGTTCGCGCTCTATGCGATGCGTTCGCATAGGGTCCTACCCCTGAGCCTCCGCGTTCGCACCTTGGAGGGTGCGCTCGCATAGCCTAAGTCACCCCTACCCTCCTCGTTCGCACCACACTGGGTGCGTTCGCATAACACAAATTACCAAGCTCCCCACGACCCCACTTTTACTCTATGCGTTCGCATCCCCTTGGGTGCATTCGCATAGAGTAAATACCTGGACACCAGCAAATTGAAGAAAAACCAGATTTTTCATGCATTTTTCACCCCGTTAGCTACCCGAAACTCACCCGAGCCCTCGGGTCTCAAAACCAAAAAGACACACGACTTCCAAATCATCCTACAAACTTATTCAAGCATTTAAATTACCAAAATAACATCAAAATCAATGAATTAAATCTCAAAACTCATAGAATTTTCCTAAAACTTCATAAGGTTCAATTATTTCGTTTTTTATCTGAAACACGTCATTTCAAGTCTGTTTTACACCAAATTTCACAGATAGCTCACATAACATATATTAAACCTGTTTTGGGCTCCAGAACCATAATACGGGCCTGGTAACACGGTTTTCACATAAATATTCATTTTTAAAAACCTTTATTATTTTAAGAAAATAATTTTCTTTAAAACTTCATTTCTCGGGCTTGGGACCCCAGAAATTTGATTCCGGGCATACGCCCGAGTCCCATATTTTCCTACGGACCCTCCGGGACCGTCAAATCACGGGTCCGGGTCCGTTTACCAAAAATGTTGACCAAAGTCAACTGTATTCACTTAATCATTACAAATTCAACTTATTATCAAATTTTCACATAACGGCTATGCGCCCTGGGCTGCGCACGCACATCTAGGTGAGATTAACCGAGGCTTTCGGGGCCTCGGAACACAGACTTAGCCAAATATACATAGGATGACCTTTTGGGTCATCACAATACTGAGGTCTAATTATTTCATGAGTAGCCACATTTATATTTTTGGGTTATAATTGCAATAACTTTGCAATAATAGCCCATGTGTACATAATTATCTTATTTTACCAAAAAATAGCTTTTTATATTTTTATAATATTAAGTAATTATCTTAAATTATTATGCATGAAAATCATTTTTCTATAATTTATTAACTATTTTTACAAATTATTTACCAAATTAATTGGGCATTTAATAAATAGCCCCTTTTCCTTAATCATTTTTCGGACCTAACCCAATTACACCAGCCCAATTACTTAATAGCCTTAGCCCAATTAGAATACCCACCAGCCCAAATACCTGACCATTTCACAAGACTCGCCCAACCCAAAATCAAATCCTAGCCGTTGATCTCAAAGATCAACGATCCAGGATGAAGTTACCAATTTTAACTATCC